>SEMN01000031.1:600000-775000 GCA_005408345.1 Macquaria australasica
TGCTAACATTTGCTAATTAGCACCAAACACAAAGTGCATCTGAGACTGATGGGAATGTCATTAGCTTTGCACGTGTTTGGTCATAAATAAATAAAGTATTGAACAAATTAAAATTTGATGAACCTGATGATGATGCTAGATGAAGAGTTAACCAAAGTTATTACAACTCATCCTGAGTGGAACATGAATCTCTGTACCAAATGTCATGACAATACATCCAATAGTTGTCAAGACATTTCACTAAAAGCAAAAAATGTTAACCTGCTGGTGGCGCTAGAGGAAAACTCAGGGGATGACCACACTCACCGGAGTTCATCCTCTGGGGACCACGGGTGTCTGTACAAAATTTCATGGCAATCCATTTAATAGGTTGCTGAGATATTTCAGTCTGGACCAAAGTGGTGGGCCGACCAACCAACAGACAGACCGAGATTTCCACCCTGGAGCAACGGCTAAAAATGGCTCATAAAGATCCACATAAAAAACACATTTATATTTATATAGTGACACATACCAAAGGTCACAGTTTAAGACTGAATAAAGAGGTGGCAGTTTGAGAGGGAAGATTTGGCTTTACTGCCAAGCTGTTTTAAGCAGTAAGATAGCAGTTACAATAGCATGGGTCAGAGAGGTAACAACAATTAAATCTGTACTAAACCACATCATCTGCCTTAAAGGCATTTAGATGTGCTCCCAAAGATAGCAGTTAATGAGATTATAGAACTGCGATCAAGCTGTGAGTAGCCAGCTGAAGTAGGCGGATAGAGCTGAAGACATGCTGTACTGGCTCAGAGAATCAGCAGTGTAGGGGGACGCTTTTATATCAGTGATCCCTCCGAATTTAAGTGCTCTATTATTGAAATGAGAAAATCAGGGTGAAAACGCAGATATCACAATTAGTCATACAATATAATGAAAAATTTGTCATGGGCATTTATTTGGGAGACCTATTATATCAGGTTATGTGTATAAATATGAGGAGGATTACTGTGTTTTCTTTCAAATGGATTCCAATACGGTTTAGATTTATATTTTTAAAAACCTAATACTCTTCATGGAAACATAGCTACATTTGATGACATAGAAAACCCATTTTTATCAGGGCAACACTGCGTTGTTCTTTCACCAGGATGAGAAAAAGGGCTAATGAGGTAAAACAACAAGGTTTTAACATGGAAAACAAAACGAGACTTTCCTCCTAAGAACGACAGCATCAGTCGTTTCAGTAAATCCCCCAAAACAACATTATGTTCACATTCAAGTGACAAAGCCTTCCAGCCAAGTGGTTAGTTTAACCCAAACCATGATTTTTTCCCTAACCCCTAACCATGTTGTTTTTGTGCCTAAACCTAACCAAACCTTAACCATAGATCATCAGATCAGAAAACACTTGTGTGACGTTCTGGACACCGATTACAAATGACATTCTTTGTTGATTTGTTGATTGACAGAAAATTCATTTGCAACAATTTTGGTAATGAATTCATTCTTAGCCATTTTTCAATTAATGACAAACATGGTTTTAAACTCTAAAACGTGTAGATTTCCTGCTTTTCTTTGTGTTACATGGCAGTAAACTGAATCTCTTTCGGTTTTGGATGGTTGCTGACAAAACAATCAATTTGAAGGCATTCCCTCTGGCTCTGTGAAATTGTGATGTGGTTTTCCCAGTATTTTCTGACATTAATTAATCGATCAATTGACAAAGTAATCTGCAAATGAATTGATAATAACAAGTTGGTTGCAGCCCTACTTCAGATTGAAAATATGAACGAATCTTTTCCGTCTGACTTTCTATAGATGTTCTTTGCTATATAACTGTCTCATACAGTATGGACTCAGGCATGCTGTTGGCCAGATGAAACCTTACAATTTTAAGGAAACCTGGAGCTGGAGAGGAGAGCTAGAACATACCAGGGACCACTGATATTTATTATGTCAGAGCTGTTGTCAAGAGGCCCAAAACTCCCAGTGGCACTCCTGTGAGTGAAGGTACAGCAGCAGCAGCAGTATGCCTATGCTGATCCATCCCACATCTGCCTATAGTGCAAAAAACAAAAGGCTATCTGTCTCTGGAGGCACTCCTGTGATTCACTTCTAAGTGTCAGTTCCACAACCTTGCTGGAAAACAAAAAAATCATTCCCCTTTGGCTTCTCTGCTGTTCCTCTACTTGTTTTTGCCACACAGAGATACAACCAAAAGCCCCTCCAGACACAAGACTTCACACAAGCTCTTCAATACTTGGCAACAGACACAGGGGGCCTAGTTAAAAATACCCTTGCTTCTTTACCAGCGTGTAGTGTAAGAACGGCATCTCGTTCCAGCCGCTGCATTGACAAATATGAGTGGAAAGAGCAAACTGATGGGGAGGAGAGAATGAGTAAATACATTAACACTCAAAAGAGCAATAAATCTAATCAATAGTAAATGGGATTCTGTGTCTCAACGAGGCGAGGAAGAGGAAGAGGCCACTTTCAAGTCTTCACTCACACCCACATAACCTAACTGTCAAAAGACAATAATAATAATAGTTTGATGATGGTATGTCGTGCATTAGGACTCTGCATGGATCAATACAAAATGCATACTCCACCGATTCCTGATTGATAAAATATTGATTGCAGTGCTTCCCTGCTTCCAATTTAACTCCATTACACATCCAGCACTCCAGTTTAATTATCTGACTTCAGTATTATAACACCTTGCTTTGCTGAGTGCCAGGGCTGTAAACATCTTGATGTGATCTGGGCCTGACACACTCTGAGAGTGATTAAGCAAATCAACATAAATTAATGAAACTAATAAATCACTGCGTGTGATGTGCAATTTTCTTGCTTGTCTACGCTGATGAAGATCTCAAATACACTTTTCCCTACAATGCTTTAATTATGTGCTTGTGCCATGAGATTTCTGTAAAACAACCCCACTACGACGCTGCCACACACCAAGCAAACAAAAGCATTTATGATTAAAAAGAAAGCTGAAAACAAAACTTAGATTTAGACCTCTGGCTAATGAGCTTAATTTACTGTATATGAAGATCACTCAACAGATATCATGCTGTGTTCCCACACGTTCCCTTTTATTCATCCAACTTCTTACATTTCAATTAAACTCCTGGACCATCCTCAGTGTAAAAAAACTACAAGAACCTTTCAAACCTGGTTCTCAGCCAGCGCTGACCATCTGTGCTCCACATTTTGAGCAAAGGTTGAAAAAGCCGAGTGTATCAAGGAGATTTTCCTCGTGCGCCTCAAGCAGCCAACACATAAAAGGATTGGATGAAGAAGTGCAGGCACAATCTGGATATTATTCAGAAGATAGTTCGATTAAAAGCAGCAGCTGACAAGGCGGCGAACAAGCCAAGAGTCTCCTCACTGTCTCAGTTAACCGCAGTCCTGCTTTTCAAAACAGCATTGACAGGCTGGGTTTGAACATAATTGGACAAGCAACTGATTACATTTACAGCTGAGTGACAACGCACCAGGAGAGGAAATGAAGTCATGAAAGTTCACATTTGCTGGCACAGTGCTGAGTGGGCCAGGCCAAACATCACATTTGGGAAATATAAACTTAAATCTACAATACAAGGAATTCCTATTAGCGAGTGCGGCTGGATTTTGTCAGATGATTGTGCAGTCTATCGACAATTTATGAGACAGAAAGTCCCAAGCAATGATGAGAAAACAACCTCAGCACGGCAGAAATGCTTAGGCTTTAGGCTCCTGAGAGCTGAAGCAGTGCAGGTTGCTAACTTCCCCTCAGATGTCCTCACCAATACTATAATTTGGTTTCCTTTGAGAGCTATAGTACTTAGCCCTGTAGCCAAGGCTGAGTGAGCAGCTTCCCCGCTGGACATCTTAATGAGATCTGCACAGGTGTCACCATAGTTTCACAGCTGTCTGGAGGCTCCTACATAAAAAGACAATGCACAGAAGCGGAAAATAATATCAACGCAAATATTTCACCAAACAATAGACTGAATCCTGCTTGAATACAAGAAATAACAAAGGCTTAGGGAATGGAATGCATCCACCTCTACTCTGTTTCACATTCTCTATATTCTTTTTATGTCTCCATGATAGATCGTCACCTACAGTAAGTATTAACACATCTGAGAATCTACAGCCATGCTAACGGCTCTGTGAAGCTGTATCAAGGCACAGAGCTAAATGCTAATGTAAGCATGCTGATGTTTAGCAGGTACGATTACCATGTCCGCCATCTTAGTTTAGCACAGCATGCTAACATTTGCTTGAACAAAGAACAGCTGAGGCTGATGAGAATGTCATTATTTTTGCAGGTATTTTGTCATAAACGTATGTATTGGACAAAATGAAATTCTGACCTCATGGTGGCGCGAGATGAAAAGTCAGAGGATCACCAAAGTTATTACAATTCATCCTGAGGAGAACCCAAACATCTGCACTACATTTCATGAAAATCCATCCAATAGTTGCATTGTCATTTCATGAAAAAATAAAAAAATGTCAACCTCTTGATGGTGCTAGACTAACACTCAGGTGGATCACCCAAGTCAGTAGGCTTCATCCTCTGGGGATCACGAATGTCTGTACAAAGTTTCATGGCAATCCATCTGATAATTGATGAGATGTTTCAGTTTCATTCAAAATGGTGGACCAGCCGACCTCTCTTATCTTTTCTCTTTACAATACAAACTATCCAAAAAACAAAACAAAAAAAAAAGCAGAAATACCATAAAAAGTCTTTACAGAGAAGATGAGATGTTTTTGAATCACTATCACTACAGACCATTTGTCGAACAATTATTCTACACTGGGACATTGGAGTTCTATATTTATTCATCTCTCTTGAAAAAAGAAAATGATCCATTACTCTTGAATAGTCTTCGATAATGATGCTCTGAGTCCAATTTCAGGCCATTCAAAGGACAAGCTATTCACTCCTAGTAAATGGCTAAATGCCTATCTCTAACAAATGAAAATGTAGCAGGAAATGGCAGCAAAAGGCATCAATTGGAGAATCATAAGTTTCATAGCTGCCACAAATTGAGTATTCAGCTCAGTGCCAGTCTGCTCTCTATGTGTGTTTCACATTAATGAAAGAACCAACTAATTTTATATTCCTCTGGCACATGTCTAGTGTTGAATCTCAAGGTCAGTTGTTGATATTTATTTTAATAAGATCTCTCGTGGTCATTTTACAGTCTCCAGCTTTCACCTTTTACTCAAATACCATAGAAAGTAGTATGACTGATTAATTCATTTGGACTACATTTAAACACAAAGACACAAGTAAAGTTTTAATATATTAAGCATGAAAAAAGACATGTTAATATACTGAATCATAGGAAAACCTAATGATTTGGTAGAACAACATATTTGATTTTCAGCATCAATACATGTATAGCATGTCAAAAAGCCTGTATCACTACTGTTAATACTGGCATCCACAGGGGATTTTTCTCCTCTGTACCAATGGTTACAAACAGGCCAAATAACTAAGACCTTGGTAAATCTTACTTATGGTATCGCTAATTGTCCTGGTTCCAGATGTTATATCATAAAATAATTGTTTGAAAGTGACTTTCAATATGGATTCTATTAAAGATGTTTGTTCAGCACAAGAATGCACTCAGTGAACAGAAACATAGGAAGTCTGTCCCTGGAGGAGAAGTGGGTGATCCCTTTTCATATGTATTTTTTCACAACATTAACGGTGCATACAGTGGAGACTCTACACTTTGCACAGATGACTGGAAAATTGACTTAAAGATGACAAGTTTTAGCAAAGCCAAGGCTGTAGAGCATCAGAGGCCCATGGACTTAATGACCTGGCTACCACAGTCTTCTAATACCAACCCCACTGAGCATGTTTGGGATTAAGTTAAAAACAGCATCTTCAGAGAGGAGTTTTCCCTCATCAGCTGGGGCAGCTGCACTACTGATATCTGCATGGTCAGCTTTAACACACTACAGGTCCCATTTTGAGTTGCTGCCATGATGTGGACAGCTGTTATCAGGTGACTCAACATGGCACTGTACAAGTGTTGTTATGCTTCTGCAAAACTGAAATGTTATATTAAAAACATACAGACAGAACAGCATCCTTCTATGAAAATGTATGTACGTGTTAGAAAACAATACAGACAAATCCATAATATTTCAGTCTGTATGAATTATATACCGTTAACCTGAAGCTAACTCTGCAGTCAGCAGAACTAACTGCCATGTTGTATAAGCATTTTGTCGCTGTGCCAAATGACATGTAACAATATCTCATACACGCTGTCCTTGGAGGACATGAAGACTGTGGTTTCCAATACTTGTTTTGTGTCTGCAGAAAAAGGGAGGCTCTCATCACTTCCATGCACAAGTTCATCTTGTGTCAGCATTGGAAAAAGTGTGGAAATAGAAGCTGCAAGCTGTTTACCTCTGAGGAAATCAAATGAGTGGAGACTTCCAATTAAGCCGATATCCATGGATCAGAGGGAAGTTGACTCGGTTTGTTTTGTTTTGCCTTGACTGGCACGCTCGGCTCTCCTCTCTCCGTGCAGAAGAGTGTGTGTCACAGCACTTTTTCCTGATGAGTCTAATGTGATCTGTCATTCTCTCCGTCATTCACTCTCTCTCTCTCGTTCTCTCTCTCCCTCTGGACTCCTTCCATCACTCGTCTGAGTGAGAGAGTGGTGTGACAGTGATGTGATGGGGCTACACAGACTGTCAAGATGGATTGCTACCCTGGGAGATTTGCAAACGCACACACACACACACACACACACACACACAAACGTACAGACACAGTCACACATGCATGCATTCACCCATATTCATATACACAGTCGCACACATGCATGACCATACAATCACAGACTGTGCTGCATGCACACACACACACGGTCCAGTGAACTCCTGGGCCTGTCAGCCGAAGGTCGCTCAATCTGACAAAGTGTTCCAGTTGGAAACAGGCCCAGGGAGGCATCATGGCTTCACTGCCTCCACTACATTATGAAATACACACACACACACCTGAAAAATGTTTCTCTCTACCATTCAAACACATAAATTCAAACACAACCCTCTATTCGCCTTTATTCCTGTAATCGCTGTCTGAAGTGCACTTGGTGTGGTCTAATGTTCACATGCAAACATGAGCTCAGGTACACGTTAAATGCTGCAAATGCTTCCTGTGTGTAACCACTAATGTTCCTACAACGTGAGCATACACATCACCTCCAAACAGATGAAACATGATGCTCACACATGAGCCTGTGATCTCATATGTCATATTTGTAGCAGGCCTGTGTAAAACTGTCACACCATCAGATTGCCTTCTGTCATACAAACACACCTCCATGCCCTTTAAACCACACACACACACACACACACACACACACACACACACACACACACACACACACACACACACACACACACACACACACACCAGTCAAGGATGATCAGTGTGAATTTCTGCCAAACAGTGCTTCCTCTCCCCCCCTGACGTACACACGCACAACCAAAAACACACACACGCAGAGGCCTTACCCCACAGGACAGCATGTCAGGCAAAGATCTGAGAACACATTTTCGACTTGGCTGAGCAATCGAGCGGCCCGGGGGTCCACTCGGGTGCTGGTCTCTGCCCACCCTCCGTCTGCCCCTCCTTCTGCATCGCCGGTCAACAGCGAGTAGCCGATGAGGTCAGCCAGACAGAGATGAATCCGTACTCTGTTGGCACAGCCGCCTGTAAGACTCAATTGCTGTTTTTCATTCCTTGTCTGTGGACCAAACACTGCTGCTTTGTGCGACAATCTTATCCAGAGGTTGTGACTTTGGCAGATGATATTCACGTGATACTTAAGAGATGATGTAGTGCTTTTTGAGGACACAGTTGTGTACAGCTGCAGATCTATGCACAGTGTAATACAAAGGAGTCATGAATGTGAAGCACTTAAAGGCACAGTCTGCGATCCAAATGTAAACAAAAGTGTCTTCCCACCACCAAACACCAATCAACAGAAGTGTAACCTGCTATCATTAAATCATTAAATTAAGTGAGATATTTTTCAGTACTAGGAGTAAAGATGGATTTATAGCTGTGCATTTCAGCATAGCTATGGAGCCTACGCACATAGCCACCGAAGCTACGCTGTAACTGACGCGCACCTCCTCAGCAAAAGGTGTTTTCGGACCCGAGGAACCCTGTCATAGTTCTAAGAACAGTTGGAGAATCCCTCCCCTTTTTATTCTGTTCACACTGTAAGAACTAGTAACAATCGTAGTTCTTAGAGAGCCGTTTTGAGGGACTTTTTTTAGCTCCTACATCTGAGTAGGTACTCTCCCAGCACAAGAGGAACCTGTGAGTGACATAAGTGTACGTTCATTGGTCACACACATAAGCCAAGGCAGCACGGGTAACCGCCATCTTTAAAAACCTGTGTAACAGCTCGTAAAGGGTTGCCTTAAAAAATGGACCAAAACATAGACAAATGGACCGACAGTGAAGTCCAAACTTTAATGAGCGTACATGCGACGAGGGAAATACAACGCAATTTTGACTCGTCAAAGCAGAATATAAAAATCTTACTGCCGGCCGGTTTATGTCACTTCAGCGTTCCTATTGGCGGTGCGAATGCAAACAGGAAAAAAGCACTTGCACTTGAAGGTATTAAGTTCTCGGGGGAGCTCCCCAGTGGGCTGTTCCTCTCAGGGAGTCCCCAGAACAGTTTGGTACGAAAACGCCTGCACATCGGGGCTATGGCAGCTACAAAGATGCACTGTGATTGGTCAGCTTGGGCTACTTGTGTTTTCTCCTCAATGAAAACCTTTTTTTTTTGCAGTGAATGTAAGGACTGAACACGGCAATTGTACGGTAGTAGCAAAACCTACGCAAAACCTCAAAACCTATGCCGTAGGTATCTATAGCTTTACACCAGACAACCACTAAACCTAATGTTTTTAATGTTCCTGATGCTGGTCAAGTTTTATCTACATTAGTAATGTTTTTCAAATGCAGCAGGAAAACAGAATTATGTTTTGAAACTTGATCACTTGAGAAGCATACAAAACTTAAATTTTCCTTCTATGATGCATACTCTTTAATTATGTACATGGATATAACTCTTATTTTTAGGGTCAGAAATATTACGGATTGGGCCTTTAACAGAAAAAAAAAGCCTGAAAAGTTAGTGACAGAGGAGGAAAAAACAGACACTGATCGTTATTTGAAGTGGGCAATCAGTAAACTGCAAAAGGTGAGATGTTATAAGTGAACTTGTCATAATGATAATAGCAAGCAGTTTTAGTGCTGTGGCTTATTTCCCTGCATATCAAGGTCACAAACACAAATATTTAAATGGGTCATTTAGAATCAAGCTTGCTATTACAACAACAATATTATCTCACCATTAATACCACCGGTGCATTAATATATGCAAATGTCCACTCCATCCTTTACCAGAAAACACGGGTCAGGCAAATGAGAACAGGCTCATTTACCAAAAATATAAACATCAAAGTTTTTTGTGAATGATTAGCACCACATTAGTTGAAGGGCTAATTAGGCCTCAAGAGTGTGTGGACCCTGTTATTAGCACACACTTGTCACTCTAGCACCGAGGAGGGCACATTTCCGTCCCACTGCTAGGAGCCAGGTGGCCTTTGTTTGTGAGCTGCAGACGTTCTCAACAGCAATCTTTCCTCTGAAGACCTGTCTGCTCCTCTGTGCTCCACTTAGACCTCGAGTCTGACAACCACAGGGGAGATGAAACACACACAGACACAGAGGAAGTGGTGGGGGAGGTCACTCTAGTGCAGAGGCAGTTTATGGTACAACACAGGCTGCGTCACAGACGAGACCGTGTCAAAACACAGACTCAAGAATACCTCAACCACCACCAGTGCTGTGTTGTGAATGTGTGTGTGTCAGTGTGATTGTGCATGCAGATGTGTGCGTTAATACCGTGAGAGAAGGAGTCAGTAGCTCACAGTTCCTTGTCGGTATTTTTAACCAGAACTGTGGTGGTTGAATGGGGAAGTGTGTCTGTCTGGTTTTGTGTCTTGCTTTAGGCGCACCAATCATCTCTCTGTCTCTTTATCCAGCTATCTCTGTGACAGAAAAAGGCAGACAGAGAGAGAGAGGAAATAAACTATATCTTAAAATAAAATGTATATGCAAAGCTAAGCTGCTACTACCCTTGATGTTCAACCGAACACTACGCTGTGTTTAACAGTGTTTTGTATGAAGCCGAGCGTGTTTCTGTGCGAACGTGTCAAGCAGTAAGTGAAAGGAAAGGGAAGACAGAAATTCTGCTAATGAGCAGTGTGTGTGTGAGCTCTGTGCTGACAGTAGCTAACCCCACCACTCCCAGACACACTCACACATGCACGTACACACCAACATGTACACATGTCCTGGGAGACAAGTGTGGAGAAAGTAGTCCCAGTGTGAGAGTAGTAATTAGACTCCCATCCATTAACACAAGGGGCTGTGGAGGAGGATGAGCAGCAGGTGTGTGGGCGTATGGGTGTGTTTCTGCCAGTGTGTATTTGTGTATGTCTGCGCTTTTCCTTTGTGTACATGTACATAATAATCATGTGTGAATACATAGTTAATTGTGAGCGCCGTCTTTGTGTGTCTGTACAGTATGCCTGTGAATGTGTAGCTGTATGCTAACGACACTGTGCAGGAGTGTGCTTGGTGACCCTAAAGTATGGATGCATCTGTTACAGGAACTCAGCAGCAGGTGTGAACACAGTACGAAGACCGAGAAAACATGTTCAAAGACGAGTTTGTTTACACATTCAAAGTCAATGAGGCACTGAGGAGGAAAAGCTCAAACTGCAGTGCTTTCTCAGAACATCCTGGCTTAGCTGAGTAAATGGTATGTATGTATCACTGCCACCTAACAATGTAATGTTCTAGAAAAGTAAAATAAAATGTATATGTAAACATACTAAATACGAAGCATGTAGTACAGGGTTTGAGCCAGAGTGCACCATTGCAACAATGACCCCCTTTAAACATCAAATGTACCGTCAGTACAACCTCCCCGAGCCCAACTGTCCCCCATAGAATCAAGAGCAGGATCAATGCTGTTAGCAGGATTCTCATTTTTAGAATTTTTCAGCTGTAGTCAATTAATGTTGTTGTTGTGAGTTAACATTAGCCAAACTACAAAATTAGTCTGTTGGCAGTAGCTAAAAAACATGAATCGCACTCTGATGTCTGTACACTCTGCCAAATATTTTTTGTTAGAGAGAGAAATGCTACTCTGTGTAGCTTTGATACTTAAAAAGATAGCGAGGATTACATTTTTCATAAAGACTGACAGATTAGTGGGTCAGTTGGTTGATAAACAATTTTGCCTTAGCTGACTATTTTTTAAACCCCATACGCTATCAACAAGACTGACCTCCCTAAAAATACAACCCCATAGGTTGTCTGTACAAGCAGCTTATTACAACCCATATTTACGTTTATTGTTAGGCGGTAACCTATAAAGAGGGACAAAGTCTGCATGGGGAGGAGGTCAGGGTGGATGGGAAACCAAAAGTCAACGCTGACTTATTTTAACTTACGTACGTAACTTAACTTACGGAACTAACGTACTTATTTTAACCCAAACCATGATCTTTTCCTAAACTTAACCAAGTAGTTTTGGTGCCTAAACCTAACCAAGTAGTTTTGGTGTCTAGACGCAACCAAACTGCGACCATTTCACAATGTTAACCACGTGTTTATCATTGTTACCATGACGACGAAGGTCCAGTACGCCTATATATGTCGTTTCCGGAGTCATTGACAAACAACTTATTCTGTCATTTAGGTAGGAGGACTTGTTGCTATAGCCAGATTGCTCACATAAGCACATAACATCCCACTTGGATGGAGCAGTGAAACTAGTAATGGGCTCATTTGACCCCCTCCCAATCCTGATTCAAACACTATGTATACGAGTATATAATGAGGGAACATTAGGTAGAAAAAAAAATTAATCAAATCATTATTGTAAAACATACAGTGTGCCAATGTAAGTTATCACAATTAGTATTAGCATAATGTGCACATTATCCACATTAGAAAGTGCAGCAGGCCATAACCACTGGGTGCATCTGTCTATTATTCACAATATCACACAGACCGTGTGCTATTACTACACACTACTGTAACCCTACAATCAGCATTCATCAGGGTTTATCTCATTGTTCCAAACAGGGTGTCTGTATATGAGGAAATCCAGCTGAACTGATCTCTGATTAGCCCCTCGGGCCTGACTGGATGAGAATACAAAATGATGCAACATGTAAATGTCACCTGATGGGATTCTTTTATGCTCCGTATAATGAGATCCCATTAGCTTAGATTCTCCCACGTGATTTGGAACCAATAATTTAAGAGATTACTGGTCTCTTGATGAGGTCAGTAGCTTTGTAGGTTAGAAGTCTTGCCAGAGGCGATGTTGATTGCTGGCCTTGCTTTGGAGACACCTGTGGGAAAGGGAAGGGCCCACCCAAGTGACTGCATGTGTGTGTGTATATGTGTGTGCATTTATGTGTCTAAGCTGAACACGTTTGTCAAATACTCAGAGAGTAGTACAGAGTAGAGCGGGCCTGAGCGTGTGTGAGAGAAAATGAGTGAAAGGAAAAGCGAGTGAGTGTGTGAGTATGCTGTATACAAACCACAGCTTTGCTCCATGCTGTAATTTACCCTGCCGCCAAAACCACTGCTGCTTCTGCTGTTGCTGCCTAGCGCTGCGGCAGAGTTTAGCTTCTCTGGCTGTCTCACCAACTGGGGCTGGCTAGCGCTTGTAGACGGGGGTTATGCTAACCCTATGACTGTTTGTTTATCTTGCAGCCAGAACCGACCATTAAAAGTGGGCCCTCAGTCAAAAGCACAAAAACAGACGCTTGTCATGTTCGAGGGCTGTAATTGTAGCTCTCGCGTGATGTTTTTATTTTCCCTCTGACCTCGCTGGATAAACTCAAGAAGCCACTTAACATCGGGCTTGGCTTGCCAGAGCCCAGAGAGAGAATTAAGCAACATGCAGTCAAAGGAGACACATCTTTTTCCCCTCCCTTTTTAATTCATAGCTGGGAGCACTTGCTGTTGCTGTTGACTTTACCCTCATCTCCTGACCATATAAAAGACTGGGTACCTGCTGCTTGATTATAACGTCTCCATGCACTCCCTTTAAATCTTGTGCATTATCACTGGCACTGAGATCAACTACACTGCAAACTTGTTGAACGCTACCACACAAGCTGTAAATGCTTTGTTTACGATGGGAAACAGGCGTCTTTAAATTAGTCTCCTGCAGATTACTATGTGCATAAAACAGTCCTGCACCACCGCTGCAGGGATTTGGACAAAACATAGCTTATACTTTAACATCATCCCAATACAAGTGAGCCCATGCCGTCTCGCTTCCTTGAAATGTTGACAGGATAGAGCTCAGAGGTACCAAACTTCACTTGTGGTTGTCATCAATTAAGCTGGAAACACAGGGTACTCTGGGGACACCACCTCTCCCCTTCTCCAGCTCTCCCTCTTATCCCTCTCTCTTTATCTGTGCCTAAGTCTGCTTAGCGTCATTATGAAATGTGCAATTATAGTCACAGGGCAGAAGAGAGACAAAGCGGTTCAAGAGAAAAAGAGAGGGAGAGAGGAAATCGGCTTGGTTACCATTTTCCATGTGACAGGCATAATTGACAATTTTGAGCCAGGCCAGGGGAGTCTCATCTGGTGAGGCAGAGGAATTTAGTGAGATTAAAGGTTAAGACAGGCTAATTACTTCAATAAGACACCCAGACATGTTCAACGCTGTTGTTACATCAACCTACAATCTAGCAGTGCGAATGATGAATTTAAATCTGCGGTTCACAGAAGAATCAGGGAAAAGAGAAGTAAATGTTTCTCAGACATAACTTGTTGACAGCTAAATATCACTAAGTGACATCAAATCACTCCAGATTTTGATCAGAATCTGAACCTTAAGAATGAGCTAGGGGTGTAATGGTATAAAAAAAATCCACAATTTGATATGTATCTCACTTTTTATGCTCACGGTTCTTTCGGTACAACGAGAAAACGCATAAGATTTTTGTTTTTGTCACTTATTTGGAAAAATGTAAATATTAAATGTTGGCTCATTGTCCAGAATTCCTACTGTAAAAACCAAGCCACTGAAATGCTGACATATAGTCAGTAAGAACAAAAAATAGACAAATGTCAATATGTCAAAAAGGCTCCATCTTTATTACAAAAGACTGCAACCTGCATATTAGGAAATATAAAGTAAATGAAAAACAAGATTAAGAGTTTACAGCCATGCTAGCGGCTCTGTGAGGCTGAACTTAGGCAAAGCAGTGCTTTGAGCTAAATACTAATGTCAGCATGCCAACATGCTGATGTTTAGCAGGTATAATGTTTACCAGCTGTACACTGTGTTAGCATGCTAACACAATGGCTAATGAGAATGTCATTAGCTTTGCAGGTATGTGGTCATAAACCAAAGCATTGGACAAATAACATTTTTACCTGATGATGGCACTGGATGTAAAGTCACAATCAATTAATCCTGAGGGGAACATGAATGGTTTTACCAAATTTCATGGAAATCCATCCAATAGTTGTAGAGATATTCCACTAAAAACTAAAAATGTAACCTCATGGTGGTGCTACAGGAAAAGTCAGGGAATCACCAAAGTCAGTAGGCTTTATTCTCCAGGGACCATGAATTTCTATACAAACATTTATGGCAATACATTTAATAGTTGACCGACCAAGCAACCCAATGACAGATCGACTTTGCCATCCTTGGAGTCATGCAGCTAAAAAGCCCATTAACACAAGTGTAGCATATTTATAATTAACTAAAATCAACCATTAGAGCCAGAGTAAGTTAGATTTTAAGGTTTTGACAAAAGTTAAAACAGTTTTTGCTTAATGAAGAAAGTGGAAGAAAGACCGAAATGAACATCCTGTAAGGGTTTGGGACAGATACACGTGCCGTTACACCCCGAGGATGAGCCCTATCAAACAACACTACACAAAAAAACATGAACATGAAAACATGTCGACTATCCCCGTGACCTCAGAACACCTTTGACTCAGTTTCTGGCTGTGGTCCAGTATCATCGCTCAGTCACTCGTTTGTCATTCATGCCATTTTGTGACAGGGAGGAACGGCAGATGGACAGAGAGACAGATAGACAGACAGACAGGGAGTGGTGCCCCTGCAACGCCACAGTGGCATAAACGATGAGCTGTCAAAGCCCAAGGGTAAATTGCTGTGGAGTAAATATATGCTCCAGCATGGTGTAGGCCTCGCCAGGTCATTGTGGTGGGTGTATTGTGTGCATGGAGGAAGCCACAGTGGTACAGCGAGTCTCTGTATGTGTGTTTGTGTATTTGTAAAGATGTGTGGCGTGCCAGTGGAAAGTGAGAGGAATCCACATCTGTTAATAGTCTGAGCTCCACTTTGAAACATATCTGAGTGTTTGTTGTTCTGGAAGTGATGGATAAACACAGGACTTGTAAAGTTTCCTTCATGGACTTTGGTTTTCGCAGTGTCTTGTCTGTGGTGAGCTCCACTCATCAGCGAGCCAGAAGACCAGGGTAAAGAACAGGAAAGGCCGCCTTTGCCCTTTTGTGGCACCAAATAAGTGACGGCCCTTCTTGGTGTCCCACACTAACCACATCTAGAGGAGGCCTCCTCAAACCTCCACCCTCCGCTTTGCCGGATTAGATCTCCTGGCCATCCCACCCAGTGACTGAACATTGAGGCCTGGGTAGCTGGCGAAGGCGAGGTGGTTGTCTGAATGAGACCGCAGGCCGACTTGGCTGACTCCTCCAGCCTCCTTGGTAGACCTTCACTAAGGCTTCATTACAGACTTGGGAGCCAAGGGCTGGACCACACTGTGTGCATGTGAATGTGTGTGTTTATGTGTGTGTCTGTGTATCTGTGGCCATTTTTGCGTACATATAACTGTTTGCTTATGTGTATATGTGTTTACTGGTGTGTTGTCTTAATTTCTCTTTCATGCACATGCATCTGTGCCTTCACACTACGTGTTTAACATATGTGTCTCTGTATGGTTTGTGCACACTCCCCACACTTAAAGGCAAATTAAGAAGAAAAAAAAAATCCCAAGATTGTTGAGTCCCCACAACTAAGAGACTTCAACCTTGTTCAGACAGATAGAAGAAATAGAAGAATTATCTTTAAATAACCACCAGCAAGAGATTGTCCCATGTCTTGGACCAGAAAAAGACTCAACTCTCTTCAGGCTTGAGTGAGTGGCAGTTTTGGGTTATGCTGTAGTTCAAGGAATGTTCATGATGCATCACCCGACTGCTTCCCTCTCTATATAAAAACAAGAGCACATACAGAAGACTTCTGAGCTCAACTACCGGGCCCCTTCGGCCAAACGTTGACTTAGGTGACACCAAGTCAAGACCTGATGTAACTGAAAGTCTGTATGAATATAATAATGAAATGTTACATTATTCACATGTAAAATACGTGTACATACATACATGTGAAATGCATGCAAATAGCAGGCAGAGGCAAGTAACTTGTCAAGAATGACCTCCAAATGTGGGGTGAGTGTGTGTGTGTGTGTGTGTGTGTGTGTGTGTGTGTGTGTGTGTGTACAGCCTCCCAAGTACCCTGGATGTCACACAGTGCTGTCACTCAGTGTAAATGAGTTCGCTGAGGGGCTCTGGTGGGTCAGAGAAGTCACCGAAGCCTGTCCAATCCGGTATTTCTTCCCTCCCTCCAGAGGTGGAAAGTAACATAAGTACTTAAGTACATTTACTCAAGTATTGTACTTAAATGCAATTCTAAGGCACTTGTACTTTACTTGAATTCACATTTTATGCTACTTTGTACTCCGACTCCTCTACGTTTTAGAGGGAATTATTCCACTTTTTACTGCACTACATTTACACATCTACATCTATGATTACTAGTTACTTTTCAGATTAAGAATTTACAAAGCTATAATGACCATATGAAATATGATTCATTGTTATAAAGTAAATGAAACCACCCAACAGTATATAAAATAGGCAGAATTAGCTCTACCGCAGCCAGCTGGTTACATGTTAATGCATTAGTGATAAGAATCCAGTAGTTCAAAATATAATAATGTAACACTGACAGAGGACACTTTACCTGCAAAATAAGGACTTATATTTTTATACTTGAAGCATATTTTCCTGATAATACTAAATGAATTATATTAATAAATATATACATATATATTAATAAATTTGAATGCAGGACATTTCCTTGTAATGGAGTATTTACATTTATTGCTTCTTTTACTTTAGTAAAGGATCTGAATACTACTCAAACTCCATCTGCATCTGTACTCTAATCTTCTCCTTAATATCTCCCTCTCTGGTATTCATGCCTTTTTCTCCTCTCTTCCTTCTTTATCAATTTTCTTCTTGCCCTCCCCCCTTTCTCTTTGCTTTCCACACCCATTTCCCACACCGCATCTCTACATTGAGCCCTCTCCATCACTTTCATCCTCAGATCTGAATCACTTTATCTATTATTTCTCTCACCCCTCTGCCTTCCCTCGCTCTGTCTCTCTTTCTCTCCCAGGGGAGTAGTAATGGGATGATGGGTGGGTGGGCGGTCATCAGGAGTTTTGCCATGCAGCAGAGGCCTCTCTCACCTCCCACCACCTCCTGCAGCCATCCATCTCCATAAGCACACACTGACTGGGAAGCCCCAGCCTGCCTCAGCGTTTCAGACCTACACGCACACGCTTAGACTGAAAGCACATACAAGTGCACACCTAACACAATCTAAACAGAAAATGGTGAGAAGGACAGCACACAATGAGGAGACACACTTAAGAAATGAACTTTTTTAATATGGTATAAGATGATTGAAAGAAGAAAGCAAACACAAATAGACTCAAATGCACACAACGCTACAAACAGTCATAACACATGCTTTTATAACTTAACCTTCTTCACCTAACCAGAAACCCACAATTGTACTGGGATGATCTCCTTCTCTTTTTCTATGTCACTCTCTCCATCTCCCTCAATCTCTCTCCTTAGACAAACCCAGAGGCAATTTGTCCCTTCAAAGCCTGTCTAACAGCAGCCTGAAATCGATGTCTTAAAGGCAAAAAGGCCTCTTGCCTCAGAAAGCCTGCAGCCCAGCTCCTCCACCAAGGCTTTAAATCACTAGATTATTCGTTTTATGAGTGTGACCCATGTGGAAATAATTGCTAATGTTCCAAGAGTAACCAGTGGAAAGGTGGGTAATGGGGCAATTTATAAATTCTGATTGTAATACATGGAAAGCATCCAGGCCATCTCCTCACTGTTATTTTATAGCTGTTCATAAAAGCAGGCCAAGCAGCACAACAGTTGCAGCGACCACAGCTATTAAAATCAATACTGCTGTCTCAAACGCTGTTGTTGCTGCCCCTTTGTTGTTTGAGGAGAGGGAAGCCTTTAGGACGAAGAATAGCAAGTCCAATTGTGACAATATGTTATCTGTTGTAAACTGAGAGAATAAAAGTTGGTTATGAATTATGTATACGTGGAATAACTTCAGAAATGTCTCCTAAATAATCGAAACACATGCTTTTCCTACAGAGATGCCCGTGTCCATATGGCTTGGCATTTGCTTGCATTAGAGGCCCACTTGTGTCCACTGAGTTTCCAGTATGCGAGACCCCACCTGGGGACCCAAATCGGGCTGGGTCCAAATTATATTCAGTCTAATCGGGACGGGCAGGATCCTGATGTGTCTAATACCTGAGTGGATCAGAGCAGAGTCACTATCAGCAGCACTGATCATGTAGTCTGTCATAGTCTCCGCCATAGCAATGGATGCAGCAGCTCATGGGTACTGTAGTATTTAGAGCCATGACAGAACATTTTGTCTGTTACAGCATACATATCTGGTCCCGTGTTCTCCTTTGAGAAAAAAAAAATCAGAAACCAAAAGGGAGAAATTTATATTTCATAGTTTTTGATTTCACGATAGCAGCCCCTATTTTTGCATTAATTTGTCAGAAACTGCCAGTTCTCTGTTTACGTAGATGGAGAACTTGTTTCCTCACAGCCAATCAAACCTTTGCATAAATCAGTAACGTCAACATTCAACCATAGGCAGACAGTTACAGCCAGACAGCAGCCTGCTACACAACACAAGAGCCACAGACTTTGAACGACAACCCAGATTAGCTTTCCTGCTGAAGTCTCCTTCTTATCTAACTTACAAACATGAGCACGTCTTGTGCTGCATCTTAGCTTGTTGAACGAGCCACCAAATAAACATTCACCGGGGAAAAGTGCACTGCTAACATCAGTTTGTAGGCTTTGATAGCTAATTAGCTGCTCAGCTGCAGCACATTAAACAACATATAAACTTGCCAGCAAATGCCACTTTGGCCTGTTTAGACGCTGGTGTGGTCCTAATACCACTGCAAACAACACACTGTCTGCCCATGACTTGTAAGCTGCAGCGCAAGTTTGTTTACTTTGTCTCTAGTTCACCCACCGGAGCTCAGCCTGCCAGCTGCTGTCAATCAAACACAGACACTGCCCGGCCCCTGAAGCCGGTTAAGATGAAAAGCAGCATTTCTGATATTTCCTATTTTTTGACTGCAAAATGGGATGACTAACTGTGATTTCAGTTGGACTTTAAATATTTATCCTATAACTGATGTTACCATTAAAATAAAACTTTCAAAAACAAATTTCAGAACCTGCGGCTCCTCCCCCCTCACTACTCCTTAACAATTTTTTACCACTTCTGCCTTTTACCACTGTGATCTGAGGTGAAGAGCAGCACCTGAGCTGAGTGTCCTGCACAGATATGACCTACAGTGTGGCTCGACAGCAGACCAGAGAGACACAGAACAGAGAGTAAATGGAGGTGTCTGGCCTGGAGCCTAATGACACCCCACTCCTTCCCTCCACTTTCAAGCCTCACCGCAGCTTTGGTCTGCTCTCCATTGGTCCAGTCAGCAGGACACCACAAAAATAGCCCATTCCCTCTCTCCATGGCTCCCATAACCATACAGGCGTGCATGGGAGCCCGGTAATTTTCCACTACAGCTAGAAAGTGTGTGTTTGCGTGGGATATGTGTTTGTGCGTGCGCTTGCCTGCTCAAGCTCTGCTTATAAGAGCACATGCCCATGAGTATATATTTATCTTATTAATATTTCTCCACATGTGTTGTGCGTGTTTGTAAATAAACATTTGTACTGCACGTAATTACATGCAAATGTGATCACAAATGTAAAGCAGATTTGAATGAGTGTGTGTGTTTGTGTGTAGTCCAGATGGGCTCCAGTTGTTTTACCTCTGTCCTAGTTGTGTGTGTGTGTGTGTGTGTGTGTGTGTGTGTGCCTGAGTGTGTGTGAATGCTTGAGACATGGACGCACGGACAGCTTAGACACATTCATTCTAACACTGGCATAACTGTGGCAATACTGTATGTGTCACCCAACTCCACCCTAAACAGGCAAAAATGTCAACCTCATGTCTCACATACACACTCAGACTTACAATTTCTTCATCTAAATGCCCACAATGTGTTTTTCACTCTCCATTTTTCAAGACCTCTCTAAAAACCTTAAGTTTGAAACACACAACTTCCTCAATATTGGAAACACACGTTTGATAGAGTCAAAAGGAGAAGTCAAAACAGGCCACAGATGCATTTGGTTCTAGTGTGGTTAATAAAAGCTCTGAGGTAACGGTTTGAGGCAGCATCTAATTCAGTCCACATTCAGTTAGAGGGAAGCCACAATGCTTGTGGGTGGTCCAGTGCCTGTCAGCACTGCCATTTTGTCTTCTGATGTCACATGTTTAGATTTAAGGCTCAATTTGCTCTCCTTTCTCCATGCTGCAGCAACTAAATGTGCTCAGAAGCAAAGGATAAGTGAAAGGAATCCACAGGCAGAGAGGGGAAGTCCAAATGTAAAGATGCTTTTCAGGAATATAAAACAGATGAGCAGACTGACTTTTGGGATGTTTGTGCTTTAGGGCCCTGTATGGATATAAATGTTGCCTAAAAGTGTGAGAATGCTATCCTGTTTTTACAAGACAAATAACACAAACAGAGAAATGAGAAAGCAAGAGCCTACAGCTCTTTCAGTGCATTGACAAAAAAAAAAAGTAATTTGATTCACCCCTGAGAAATTCAATAAGGCACGGAGATCTCAATTTAAAATCTCTCAGCCTCACTATTCCATCAGATGCATCGACATGATTTCATATCTCCAAACCTTAAACCTCTGCGAGCTCCTGATGAAGAGTAATCCATCTTGATCAGAAAACAATATGATGAACAATCCCTCTAATGTATTGATGTTGACAACTTAGCCATGAGACTGTCATTGTGGGTTTGTGGGCGAGCAGCGCAGCAAAAACAATGTGCTATCAACGCATTCTATGAAGCATCGTTTGCAAAAAGACGGAAACCAATACATCTAAATCTTGCAGGTGTGTACTTTATGTGCACTCACACACACATATTCACACACACCTCCACTGCTCTATTTTACACATTTTAAATACAGTGTGTCATCTTGCACATCGATGCACATTTACACACCCACAGATGTGTGTGCACACAGTCACACACACTCACACAGTTTCCATCCCACTTTTGTTCTTCGTCTTAGAGTATTATAGGTCACAGTTATGCAATTGTGTAGGGGTAGCCTATTTTCTTCAAACCTCTCTCACTTTTCTTTCTTCCTCTCTATCTACTCTCTCTCTCTCTCTCTCTTAAAATGTTTGAATTATTGCAAAAAAAAGCTCAGAATTGACTTTAGAGCAGCAACAATTACTCAACTGACAGAAAATCTATTAATAACTATTTTGTCGATTAATCGTTTAGATAATTTTTATAGGCAAAAACAACAAAAATGTGAATATTTGCTAGTTTTCTGACAAAATTTCTCTGGGTTTTGGTCTAATGGTCAGACAAAGTCAATCTGAATATGTAAACTTGGGCTTTTGGATTTTTTTTTTTTTTTTTTTACTAATTTCTGACAATCAACGATTAATTGAGAAAACAGTCGATAATGAAAATAATTTGCAGTTGCAGCCCTAACTGACTCTGTTGTGTTTTATAATTCACTGTAAAGATATTAATTCCTTGACCCATTAGAATATGTGCATTGTTTTGGTGGATGTTTTGACTTGTCAGTACAAATAATTCAGACTCAGTAAATGTCAGAAGATCAACTGGCTGCTAAAAAAAACACATCACCAGAAACATACAACTGTTAATTGTCCATTACATTGTGATTAATACATGGTTATTGATCGTTTTTGTGAATTCTGCATGTTGTTTTGTAGCTTTTTACTTGCAGCCCTGCCGTGTGGTTGACAGCGGCTTCCAACCACGTCAGCCAGACAACAAGAGCACGTCTGCTGTCTGCACATATCAGTGACCACATGCAGACATGCCTCCACAAACGCACACACACACATATGAAGAAATATCACATATGAAAGATGTGAGTAGTGTGTGAACCACTTTGTATGTTTCTCTTAGCATGTGTGTGTGTGCAAAAGCGTCCTGACACTTTGCACGGAAACAAACTGCAGCACTTAGAGGTGGGAAGATAAGACACTACTCATCTGCTTCCATTCTGACTTATCAGCTTGATTACCTTGACAACTCTGACAGCGCTGAACATGCACAGATAAAGGATAAGTTCAGCTTAAGTCAAAGGAGGGCAAACATGCAGATGGCACATGTTTGAGGAACATGTGTTCATGTAGAAAAGAACAAGAACAAGAAGATGAAATGTGTTGCTCTGTCTGGTCATTACTGATGAATTTACACAATCTAAAGAAATCAAGTTTGTTTTGGAAAATGAAAAATTCATAAGCCAAAGCTATATCCAAATATAAATGGAAATGTATTGGCTTACAGTGGAATAATTTGTCGTTGTTCAGGATGTTTTTGTACTTGGTTGTCAAGAAATTGCAATACAATAACAGCCCACAAATTAACAGAAAAATAGTTGCTGTTTCTGTGCAAGTTTTGCTCATTATGTTTGTGTGGGAGACGTCTGTTTGGAAGGATAAACAAGATTCTTCTTTCCCCCATCCATTTGCAACTACGTTCATGCTGGTAGGGGGAGTCAATTTGCATCCTGCTTCTGTCTTTATTGAGAAGAAAGAGGAAAAGAATCATAGTGAGCAACGTCTCACCAGTTGCCATGACAACCCACCATAACCAATAACCCGTGGAAAAAAAATTTGTCTGTAGCTGTCACACACACAGAAGCACTCTCTCGGCCATGGTTTGAGGGCAGATGAAAATCTTGTTTACAGCGCCGAGACTCACTCATACACACACACACACACGCACAAACAAACTGCACGGAAACAATCTATCCACTTCACTACAAAAAAACCTTCAAGCAGCTCTGTCGGCACATCCTGTGTAGATGTGAGCCACCAGAGAATACAGTAACCCACAACTGCATGTGGTGTTACAGTTTCTACGTCAGACATCCGGACTGAAAGAAGCTCTTTAACACAATGAGAAACTAAAAGAAAGACACAGAAAAACCCACTTAATTTAACATTTGCTTAAAAGCTGTTAAATGCTGTTGGAGAGGAGAGGGTGCAAAGTGCAGACTACTCCTTAAAATTATTCCAGTAGGTCTGTGTTTGAAGCGTAAATGGTTTTAGTGCAACAGCAGGAGGAGGAGGAGGAGAGCTCTGGGTTTAGAGAGGCTGCTACTTGTGGCTTTTGGGTTTGCGGGCTTTTGTATAAGATATAACGGTTCAGTTTCCCTGTCAGCATATTTAGGCCATGTAAGCCACTACAGGGGTTGTGAAACAACAGACGTGTAGAGAACAAAAAAAAAAAAGGGCCTTAAAAATAGTCACGACAATGTCTAGCTTTGCATTTCATTGCATTTGCAAGATACGATTTAATAAGATTCTAACTTATTGGTCCAAGTGCAGTGAGCATCAAACACATGTAGAAAAACATAATGCAAAAGTTAAAGCATGTTATTCAAGATATTCAGCATTTCTGTTAGAAAACAAGGCGTGGCTTAGGCCAACTCAAATTAGTTCAAAACTCTGCAGGACGATTGTTGAAAAAGACTAAACTTATATTACACAGTACAACTTTTCAACATCTTTACTCTGGCTGCCAACAAAGTTTAGATTGGCTATTGTTTTCAAACCAGTGGCTCAGGGCTGTTTATTTAAAGTCAAAGGGTGACATCATTGTAGTATTGTGGCTTTAACTGGATGATTTTGTGACTGAACACCTTTGGCTTTTAAGTTATTGTACCTTTATACCCTTGTCTTTTTGTCTTTTTTATCACCATCAGAGTCCTTTAATATACTGTATACCAAGTCTGATCCGATACTTTATGATTAAATATGTATCTGACTCATTGAAATAACAGGCGTTGCCTTCTATTTGTCACGCCTTATTTTTCACAAGCTTCTTGATCCAAATTTTTAAGGACCTGGTTCAAAACTATTAAGTTCATAAGCTTAAATTACTGATATGATATGAATGAAAGTTTAACTGGGAGAATGCGACTCCTGAAACTGACATGAAGCGATCAGCTAGAGAGAATACACATCACTCTGTTGGAGTTGTTGGGACTACAGAAACACTCAGTCCACTCGCAGTTATACAGTGGTGTTACAGAGTGATGCTTCTTTTACCTCATAAACAATCTTTGGCAGAGTACAGAAACCAACTTGCAGAACAGCCAACTTTAATTTTGCCTTGAGCTTTTTATAAACATAAACCAAGTCATATGCAGAGACTGTACCACAGTGCCATTACTTTAAAAAAAAAATCCAGATCAGATGAATGAGAACTAACACGTACATTGCAATGCAACCCACTTCCTAGCCTCCTAAATCCTAAACTACACTGTTCAGTTAATTGGCAGGGCCTCCACTCCCTCGCTTAAGTGACAAGCAAACAGGTCAGCCTGGACTCATGACAAACTGACAATTTCTTAGTCTTTATTCTTTGTCTTTATTCAGTCATTAGTGTTTTGTGACCTCAAACAGCCTTTTACTTTGCGCTGCATTCACAACAGTGTACAGCTCTGTCAGCGAGTTCGCAGATGTTGAGTTGCAAGTGTATAAATTAACAACTCTGTTGTGTTGCTGTGTCAGACAATTGTTTCAGTGTGACCAAAGTGTTCACACATGCAGGCAGTGTCACCCTCCAGTGTTTGGTCACTCAGTGGGTTAGCAGTTCACTTAAAAGGATCAAATACATTCACTAACTGACCTGACATCAGTCTGTGACCTGGTTTCAGCTTGGACAGCAGGATAGGATAGCCTGTACTTTGAATAGACTTGCCAATAAGTGCACTGTAGGCAGAAGACATACTGTATAGCCCTTATCCTCTGCAGGAACTCAACAACCAACAGTATAACCTAATTTACTGGTGCTTCCCATAACCTGACCTTTTAAGGACATTATGAGGGTTTGCTACAAGGTTCGTCCTAGTGTTTCAACTTTGTTTTACAAACTTGGATATTTTACAGTGGGGCCTGTCATTTTTATGTGCTGTTTAAACGAATGAAGAAAGTCAATACAGATGCAGTGATAAACTGGTGATTACTGTTGTTGTGTTTGTAGTCATCATTGCTGTAATGTGATGACACATCTGCTTGATCAATCATGATCAACCCTTGAAAGTACCCAGAACTTGCGTTTAGTGTCACCTCCTGAGCAGAGATGGTATTTAGTTACAGGAACTCGCACCCACAGCAGGTGAAGAACAAAGGAAACAAAAGCAGAAACCTGTGACAATGCCTACATGTTAGGTAGGTGTCAGGTTAAACTAACAGTGGAAAAGGGCAAACGGTGTGACACATTTAACATTATATAGATTGGCCTTCACCAAGCCTAGTATTATTTGGCACAGGAAAGTACAGTAAGGTAAGTCAGGATATATATTCTATTGGATGACATACGTGTGTAGATAGATAGCATAGACCATAATGTGTCTATACAATGTGCAACAACATGTGGTTTCACATGCTGTCCCTCTGATTGGTACCAAACTAGAGCCGTCAGTCATTAGTTCTGCTCAGCTCAGCTCAGCTCTTGTGACTGGGGTACCGCAAATCTTTAACAATGCAATGCTTTCACACTCAACCTGCTCCTAATTGGCCATCTCAGAAAATTACACCGCAGAACATAGCACAAGACAGACACACACCACAACAGGGCACATATGACAACTCACTCAGAAGATGAAAACAGCTCCTCACAGTCTTCTGTGGTTGTTTCAGAGAAAGATCCTCCCCAGCGGGTGGACATAAATATATCTGATTCACATTAGGGTTTCACGCTGTAGATCAAGGTTTACTATAAATACTTTTTGTCCTTGAGTTGAGACATTACTACATCTAACGTGAAGTGAGAATTTAATGAATGTGGACATAAAATCTGTGGCTCATGATTCTTTTGGTACACAACGTCTTCTGAATATTCTGGCACAACATGCAGTCATGGGAGATTAAGTTGCTTTCCACATGAACGTCGCCAAACAATTGCTATTTGCAGAACAGTAGACAATACGTTGACAGTAGTACAAAGTGTGGCCCAGAATCATATTCCTACTGATTAGAAATGCACAAACAGTAGATGCCGTACTGTATACAGCCCCCGTATACACCGTATGGACTAAAACTGCCAGCAAAATCCGCAAATTAAAATGTAAAGCTGGTCTAAGCACCACCTTGATGAAATCCCATATTAAGCCGAGCAGCGAGTGTGCACTGGAGGGAATGAGAGTGAAGCCAAGCCAACAGGGAGTTCTGCCTCCTATCTCGTCCCCCTTCCCTCTTTTTCTCCACTATCATTACCTTGTCTGTCACTCCCCACGCAATTTCTCTCCCTTTTTCCCCCGTTCTTACTGGCTATCTTTATAACCTTTCCCTACTCACTAACTGTTTCCCTCTCTCCTTACTTCTCTCCTGTCACTGTACCTCTCTTGCTCCCCCAAATTTTCGTTTTCCCCCCAATTTCCCTCCTCCTCCCTCCTTCCCTCAGGTTGTTTTCTCCCCTTTCTATCTGTAGGTGCCACATCTGGCAGCTTTCAGCTCCAGACTAGGCCTGCCTGGCTGGGAGAGAGACAGAGAGAGATAATCGGGCTAATCCCTCCGTCATCCCAGAGGCTATCACGCTACTCTATAACCCCCTAATCCCTCTAATTCCCTCACACTCTGCAGTCATCCTCGCTGTCAGACACATTGGGATCCTTATCGCCAGGCAAGAGCTGCAGGCACTGTGTGCGTGTGCATGTGTTCATGTGTGTGTATGTGTCTCAGTTGCTTCCTTTTAATCAGTGAGGGATGTCTGCGGCCTTGCAGCCAGACTGACCTGACCCAGGCTTTGAGGAACTTTGGCAAATGGATAAACAAACCATCTCCATGCAAAATGAGGAATACATCCAGAAGATAAACACTCTCCCTCCCTCTTTGTGCTTTTGATGCTTCCAATTAGAGCACTGTATGACAATGTTACCCACCCCCCACACACACACACACACACCCTCCTCCTCCTCCTCTCTTTCTCCCTCTCTTTTCTTTCTTGGTAAGGGCGGGTGCAGATGCAAAGGAGTGCAGTAACAAAGAGGCGAATATCTGCAAGCACACCATGATCAATAAACACATTTTACACGCAGATTTGCTGGAGATGGAAGGAGGGATTTGGAAGGCAATAACAGCTCCAGAACTGCACCTCAGATTGCCAACAGTTGATCACATCATCACAGATATATTGATCGATGTATCAAAGGAACCGGGGGCAGGAGGAGAGGTAGCACTTCATCTAAGCAGAGCTGGGATCATGCAGCTCTTGTTATCTGGTGTAAAGAATAAGCCGAACAGGCAGGACAACAACCACAGATGCTCCAGTTTATCAGCCACATCACTGACTGTGCCCTTTGAACTCTGTGAAAAATAGTCGCACAAGGAAGAGCTGCAGGGTGGGCGAGGGGTTAGCAGGTTGTTTTCTCCTGGATGCTCCCACCAGGGGACTGTGTGTGTGTGTGTGTGTGTGTGTTATTGATCGGTGCTCCTATTTAACAGCATGTTGTTTATCATGCTTGCTGCTCTGTGGGCGCCAGCAGATTGCATTATTGGAATTTGGCCATGTGCCTCTGAATGTCTGTCTGTCTGTCTGTCTGTCTGTCTGTCTGTCTGTCTATCCATCCATACATTAGGGCTGGGCGATATCGAAAAAAAATGTTATCGCGATCTTTTGTTTTTTTAGAACCTAAAAAAGGACCAAGAATTGTATAAGCTGCAAATAGAAAATGTATTTAAATAACTTAAATTATATTAAAATAAACAAAAATCTTCAGTCTTGCCAATATAAATCCTGTAGTTTGAAATGTTTACAGCCAGGGAGCACATATCTTGGGTCAGTTATGTTAAAATTTCTCTTTTTCGACCATGCGTATCCACACCATGTCTTTTGCCATTATGTGTCTATTAACAGGAGGACAAACACAGATAGTAACGATATGGTTTGTTACTGAGGTGTTTCTCTGTGTGCAAAGTCCTGTTACCTCGTTTCTCCACAAAAGCTCTGAATGTTTAAGGTTTGTTGTGACTGTCGAAATGTCGCTTTCTGTGCCGACATGAAAAGGTTTCCCTCCCGTGTAACTATTCAACTTTTGATAGCAAAACAAAAGTACGTAGTGTGTTCAGCTAACTCAACCAACCCTGCTGTGCCCATCTTGGGCTTTACGCTATACAAGTACTGCCAATTACTAAGAAATAGCTTTGTTTCTGTAAAGTGATTGGTTGTTATTAAGTTGTCAAGCAATGTAATGTGTTGAGAGTACATTGGAGGAAATTTATCTATCGCGATCAGTGTTTATATTGTTTATATCACCTAGCCTTTCTGTCTATCAGTCTATTTATTAATTATGTATCTATCTATCCATCTATCTAGGCCCCCATCTATCCGTCCTCTAGTCATAGAAAAGATGAGAAGACGAAGAGCTCACAAGTTGTATTCCTTGCCTCTTGCATCCTCTTTTATATTCAGTGTCACCAGTGAAATGTGGCATCTGATGACACTTCCACCCACTCCCTGACGACTCTGTGGGGCAGTGGCAGTGATGTGAGCGCTGGCATTGTGGCTAATGCTAGAGATTGAGCAGGGCTCCTGCAAGAGAGACAGCTCATCAAGCTGGGGAGCCAGCCAAGTGGAGTGTGACAAATCTCCATTTACCATCGGCGCACGGGGGCAAGGGTAAAATTAGAAACTCCGCCGCTTCTAACTCCCCGCTGCTAATTCCATTTTGTGCAAATTAATAAGTGTTTTTGTCCTCCTCCCCTCGCTCCACCCCCGCCCCTCGTTCTCTCGCACTCTCACTCCCTCCCTCATCTGCTCTCCTTGACGAATTGCATTATCTCAAGGAAAAAAAAAGAAGCTCATACACTAGTAATGAGACATTGTTAGGCAAATCCCAAGTCAGTTCCAGCATTGTTTATGGAATAAATGCCTGATTATCAGCTTGAGAAGTGTGTCTGTGTGTATGGGAGGGAAAGAAACTGCACTGCTGTTGGCTGCAGGGCAAGATACAACTTGTTTTATGCTGTTGTTGTTCTTTTGTCATCATCATTACCATTTCCTATTTGACAAGAAAACACTCCTGATAATTTGACAATTCATTATAAGAAATGACCCACTGTGAACTGAAGCAAGGCATGGAATGCAGCAGTATGTTAATGGTCCTCTGGTGAAGTGTTCTCTTGTAAATGGATGTATTTTCCTGTTAAATTTATGCGAATTTCCATATTTTGTTCACTGAGAATACAAGTTTTTGATGGTGATATGTTCTCAAATATGACAACCAGGAGATAAGCTTTAAAAGTAAAATTAATAGGGCTGACCCGAATGCTTCAAAGCTTCTACCGTTGCCATGGTAATCTGCGTCCAAATCAGTATTTGAATGCTGCGCACAGAAGGAGGGGAGACGTCAGCCGCTCTCTGTTCCATCCCCGCCTCCAAAGACTCAAAAGTCAATTTGACGAGCGAGTGTTGAGCAGTTACGAGTGTGTAGGGAGGGTCGAGCTCGTCACGGCCCTGTGCTCGCTGGACGCATTTGTGGACGCAGAGCAGAAATGCTCCCTCGTGAGGAAGGTTTTTTCCGCCCGCGGATACTGTTCTGTGCGCTCATATCATGTGCACGTACCTGATTTTTATCTGCGCGGGCTGTGAGACTAATTAAACAGTATAGCTATGGCTGTAATTTATTTGATGTGATTATTGCACATTTGATAGCCATTTTTGTGGGCATAAATTGGGCATAAATTAAGAGTATACCCACTTCTCCGGGCACCGCTACACCACTGGTATTCGGGATTTTCAACTGTGCGATTCATAGTTAGCTGAGAAATTGATTTTATCTCCATCCATCATTTTCTGTCCTACTGACGGTCACGAACGGTAGTGCACATGAACAATAGAGAGCCCAAGTGAAACTGGAACTTCCCAGTTCTGTTCCAGAAAGTAAGAAAACCTCATTCAAAATCACATTGATGAGGCCGTTAAGACGTGTACCATATACATGCAACGTCCTCCATTAGATTCCTGCCACGGACCTTTGTTGCATGTTGTGTCCCCCTCTCGCTCCCCATGTTTTCCTGTCTGTAGCTACACTGTCACTATCTAAAACAGTGACAGTATATAGAGGCAAAATGCAAAAACAAAAAAATCTCAAATAGTCCAGTCTGGACACTTATGTAATATTTCTGTTTATAGTGCCCTTTAATGAATACGATTTCCTAGAAGTCCTAGACCATGGCAGGTTAAACGTCTCCAAGTTAGTCCATCAGCGAGTCAAGCGGCCTCAGTTGGTTCAGACATGACTGTAACAACTGTTATCCAAAAACAGTGACCGTCTTCCTGTTTTTTCCAATGCGGGAATGCAGCATTAGAAGAGATATATAAAGTTTATAAAGTAAACCCCAGGAAAATGTTGTTTTTCAGAAAGACAAACAAAAGAAATGCTCAATGAGAGATTGCATTGAGTTACAGAAGCTAGTGGAACTCTATTAGCTTCTGTAACTCAGTGCAATCTCTCTCTAGTACAGCTCTCTAAATAATGTTACAGTACAAATAACTGTTGAAGCAGCAGCCTAGAAGTGAACAATACACCAGCTAGTGTGACTGATTTCCCACCTGTAATTGGTTCAGTTTTCTGCTGCCCTTCCTTACCTGCTAGCTTTCTCACTTTGAATGCTCAACACAGAAAGAAGAGGAGAAAGAGAAGAAATAGGTAATGATCAATCATCACAGCCTAAGCACCTACTCATATCTTGGCAGTGCGCAGAGATTTACAGTAGTGCTTGAACCCATCTCCCTAATAGGCCAGTGATTAGCAGGCTGCAGTGGAAGGAAAACACACCGGATCAATAGAGCACCAGGGAGAATCAATGGACTGCTCCATAGTGGGTCTCTATGGCTGCTGCCTCCCATCAGGCTCCTTATTGTTAGTCTACCATTAACTATCATCATAAAACATGCATTTCTGCACTGTCACAGAAACTGATATGTTAATGTTGGGTTGCTAATGAATTTGAAAGCGCCGGCCATGAATGTGGTTCTGTTTCATTACACAGTTTTATACGTCAAGTGAAGAAAAGGTTATTCCTGATTAAATGTAAATAGGCAGGCAGGAAGACTTAGAGCACTGTTGCTAAACTGGAACTCCCTGCTGCCGCCGGATAACGAGGGAATGGAGTTACAAATGGAAATGATCTGAATGCAGTTTGATTTAATGTTTTTCCACTAGCCTGCCACTGGTCTGTATAATAGGATAATGTCATGGTGTGTGGATCTAGAAATGTTGAAACAAGTACGCCATTTGTATTTGAATGCTTCCATTTTGATACTGTCAAACTACGTAATATGTAAAGTTTAGCTGCAGTCATTTTCCCCCCTAAATACCATTTGTTATTGTCGACCTTTTGCAGACTCAATCAATGACGTGTTGCTTACTAGTATAGGCACTCCTTTGAAAACAAAAATCTAACTTACTGATTTGCTTATCACAGTAGGAAAATACTTTTGATTTTAGCAACCACTACACCATGGCAGGAAGTGGAAAAGACATGGCAAGCATGAGAGGTCACTGCAGTGTTACCATAAGACAAACAGCCAGCAATGATTTCCATTGATAAGCAGCACGGCGGCATTTCCTGTGAAAAGATGAGCAGGCACTCAAGCATCTATCTGAGAACAATCACCTTCATATTGCAGGCATAGAGAAGGCTGTACATCTTTTCATTCAGCTCATACGGTTTCTTTCTGAAGTTGCTCAGAGTGGTGTGGCAAATCATAATAACACTGGTTCTGCATAAGAAGCCGGTCATTTTCAGCTGATCATTGGGAGGAGGTTCATTTGACTTTGCTAGCCACAAACTACTGAAATTCTTCACACAGATTTTTAATAATGTAGATGACTCATAGAGAGCAAAAAGAGAAGCACATACTGCATCACTCTTTTCCTGTGGGAAACACAGAAAGCACCACAGGACCTTTATTTCAGGTCTTTCTGTCAAAAACAAAATGTTACCCGGTAAAAATTTACATATGAGCTCACATTTCTGGGTAATGATCGTTCCTGATAATGAATATGCTAGAGATGCAACATTGCATGAAATATGACCTTAATTTGACTTGTACATTGTCTTGACTGACAATGTTAAACTTAAATAAAGAATTATTTAAAACTGCACTGATCACATTTTTGAGAGAGGCAGAGGAACTCAAACTCGAGGACACAGCCCTGACACTTTATCACTTTATGAGGTTGATATGTTTAACTTGTAAGCAAACAATTGCCAACTTACACATCCAGCAGCCACAGAGGAACATGATCACCACACTGGGATCATATTTCTGGAACGTATCAAAGTCTAATATTCACTTTCATTTTTAGCTCCACTCTGGGTTTTTAACTGCTAGATGTTAGAATTTCTTTAACAGTTAGTCGCTAACTTTATTAGCTGTTTCATGTGTCCAATGTGTTCAAGCCATTCAGACATACACTGCCTGCACATACACCATGACCACGTGTACACTAGGCTAATATTTAAGCAGCTTTGCAAAAATCATCACATCACCCTGCATTTAGGGTTGGCCAAACATGCCATTTTGACATTTTTTTTATTTAATTAAGTTTTGGGGCATTTTATGTATTTATTGGACAGCCGAAAGCAGACAGATGACAAATGAGATGAGGGGACAAAGAGATGGTGAATAACATGCAACAAGGGCCTCCAGTCAGACACAAACTGGTGCTGTTGTGGTTCATGGTTGGCGCCTTAACCCCTAGGTCATCAGGGCACTTAAAAAGTAATTACATTTAGGTAGGGCTGCAACTAATGATTATTTTCATTAACAATGAATTAGTCTATTATTCTTAGATTAATTGTTTAGTCAATGAAATGTCAGATAATAGGTAATAAATCTCAATTTCTCAGAGTTTAGGGTGACGTCTTCAAATTACTTAATTTGTTTGATCAACAGTCCACACATTTGAGAAGCTGGAACCAGAGAATGTTTGGCAGTTTTGCTTGAAGAATGTCTTGAACAAATAATGGATAATCAACACTGACAATGCTTACATCAACAAAATGTTCCGGTTTTTGCCCTTTTTTCAAAAAATATTCCTACTAAGCTGTTTACATGGCTAATGAAAATGAATATTCCACTAATATTCCCGTGCATACTCCAGCTGTGCTTGACAGGGGTTGATGCTCTAACATGTCGTTTATCATGTCAAAATATGGAAAAGTGGAACGGCTGGAGCCACTTAGCTTCTTTGTGTCAAAATAGGATTTTTTCAAAGTTTCCCACCGATGGCGGATTTGTTCAACCGCGCGAGCACAGCCTCCCTCTTTCATTCGTTCAATCACCTTCTTGAAAAGGTCGGCGTTTCAATATTTGCGCATATCCAAAAACCTGTTGATATCCAAGTCTTCCATAATGTTTAATAGTCGGTGTGTTTTTCCTTCCGACCAGAAATGTGGGCTTTTCTTTTGTGCATGTATGTCTACCCCAGTCTTGCAAACTGTTGGATAGTTGGTTTGTTTAAAACACGCAGAGCTGACCGTAAACAGGCACGAGGCTGTGTGTTGCAAACTGCGGTAAAAACCCCAATTGAGACGTATATTCTGAATGAGCTGTATACCAAAGAATGCTCCTAAAACCCGAATAATATCGGCATATCCCACATGTCTTAATTGGAAAACTCTACATTCTGAATAAGGCCTGATTCGAAATATCCAGACGGAATATATGTTTACATGACCCGTATCAAATTCGGAATATTGTCACATTCGGAATAATAGTGGAAAATTAGTGTGCATGTGGTCATTGTTGATTTTTCACCCCCATGTCCACTACTTACAAGTCAGTTTTTGTTCGTAAATAAATTGGTCGTAGTTGAACCTTGTTGCTTTTCATTTCCCTGGGGTGAAAAAAGAAAAAAACATTATGGGATTTAAATTTAAATTTTAACCCCTGGCTTCAAAACAGGTGTCAGTGGACAGCAGAGCTGATCACCTGACTCGAAAGATACCAGTCTGCAGGTGCCTTAATAATTCAATAGGAGTTCTATTCGCAATCACAATATCAGTGCTCGCTGAGCCGTTTGTAGACTATCCCGGAGGCCTCAATAGTTATTAAAGACAGAAATTATATATTCATAACATAGGATATTGCTGCTTGTTTATTTATAGCTTGCTTCCATTTTTCAGTGGTATTTTGTCAGTCGACTTCCAAGCTATCTACCTTGCTTTGCCTCGGGGCATATATACCTCTCCCTCCCCAACTCCCCCAAAAAGGGGAAAAAATCTCAGGAATGGCTAAATTGAAAGTACGTTTTTTCCATTATTTTCAGGTTCGACCACAGCCAAGCTATTTCCTTGTTTGCTTGTGCCCAGACTTTGCAATGAGGATGTCTCTTTCTTTCACTGCCTTACAGACGGCTTGTTTGGTTCAGCTGCTGTCAAGGGACTGCAGAGGATTGTGGAGAGCGTGGCTCTAACATTGTTCGCTGTAGTCAGGGGCTCCCAAGGACAAGATGATATTATCACACTCAGGCAGATGTGTGTTTGTGTGAGTGTGTGCACGCAAGAAACAGCAACTTTGTGTTTCCTGTTATGCTTTTTAGATGAAAATATGTAAAATATTTTTTTATTGAAGCAGCAAAGATTTGACATACAAAATATGCAAACTGTATATAAATAAAGGGAAAAAGTCTTGTGGTTTCCAAAAACGAGTGCAATTTTTGTTTCATTTGGTGACAAAATTTACTTTGCATCTCAGTACTTTGTCCTTTGCTGTGCCTTTGTTTACCCCACCGCAACACAGGCATCCTGCTGGACACGCAGTCAGTCTATCATCCCAAAATGTCGGCGCCAATGAGCTGTGGCAATAAGCTTCATGCAAGCCAACAACCAGAATCCCCAATGAGCCAAAAAGCGACTTTCACACATTTAACAGAACCCCCCCACACATCAGAGATATTCTATCCCCTTTCCCTTTCCAAAAAGCTGTTGTCACAGCACATTTGCTCCCACTTAGCACTCAACATTCACATAGAGACAGTGAAATCCTTGTTTTTCAGAGTGATTAACAGGAGGGGAGGGGAAAAAACATTTCCTAAAAAAAATGGCTGCCTTCCAAAAGACATTTGTCTTCATTTGTCAAAGGTGAGCCACTCTGTTCCGCTGTGCAGGGTAGTTTGACTCCGAAAGCAGCAAGTTGGCTCAGTATTGACGAGTCAATCAGCAAAGGTCAGCAGGTTTAAGGGAAGTGGGACACCTGAGCGGGACTTAATCTCCTTCGTCCTTTAAGTGAAGGATTTTGGATGAATAAGCAGGTGCTGGAAAGCTATTACCTACCCACCTCCCTGGTTTGTCATCAGCCAAGGGCAGAAGGGCCTGGAGAAACGCCAACCGCATCTATGAACACACACACACACACACACACACACACACACACACACACACACATTTGCAGGAGAGCCAGAAGTTGGCACCTGCCATTTTGACACTCTGATAGGAATCTAATGGAACCTCCCTCTGCTCCTTTACCTCTCCTCTCCTACTCACACCCTCTCCCCAGAGACATGAACAAATCAAAGTAATGGGTGTACAGCTGCAGCCTGTGTCCTCTGCTGGATAGCTGACATAATTGTCCCCCCCCCCGCTGCTTAATGGAGACAGCGTGCAAATCTGACATCCGCATAAGTGCACCAATTCCCTAAGTGACATGACAGTGTTTATGACTCCACAGGCCTCAAGAGTGTTGGAAGTTTCCAAATTTGTAGTCAATTGAACAGTAGTTTACAGATGATTGCACTGCGTCCAGTAACATCTATGAGATTTCTGAATTTATGAGGCAAGGCAAAAGTCTGAAAGAGGGTTACAAGTTAGACAGAGATCTGCAAGGCAGTCCACATTGTAGAAAGTTGTGGACTTTATAAATTGGTATAATCAATTACAGAGATGTTGAACGTGAAATAACATGACTGGCCAAGATTTAACAACATTCAAAATGGGAAACATGGAGGAACAGAAAAGGATGACGTGTGTTTGTTTAAACCAAAATGTTCCAAGGGAAATGTGACAGCAGGAGGGATCTCATCAAGTGTCTCCATCACGGCTGCCAGTGGCAAAAAGTTAATAAAAACATCATGGGTTCAACTCTGTATGACTTAAGCTGCTCACTTGAATTGCTAGACAAATAGGTTCCACACACACATTTTCTTGGCTGTCACAGATGTGGAGGTCAGGAGAGCCAGGGTCAAAATGAGAGTCTGGAGAGAGGGTTTGTTTTCCACTTGTCAGTCTAACCTTGGTGATGTCAGTTCATCCCCAGTGGATACTTTAGAATAAACCTACACTTCAACTTATCAACAGTCCCAGGAATAATAGTAATAGATCGCACCCTGGAAGAGCAAACATCAGGACAATGAAGCATTTCATAATCCTGGCAATCAACCTATAAAAACATTGTTTTAGTGCCCAATACAACCCCAAATCTTCCCATTTCCTACAGCTCAATGTTGATGTTTTGAGTTTAACTTGAATTTAGAAACATTCTTGTGGTAGCTATGCTCTTCAGCATAACAGAAAATCATCCACTTTCCATTGTTTCTTTCATACACCTCAACTACTAGCACAGTGGTGCTTTGAGCTAACATGCTCACAATGACAATGCTAACATTCTGATATTTAGCAGGTGTAACGTTTACCACATTCACAATCTTAGTTTAGGTATTTGGTCATAAATCAAAGTATTGGACAAATTTAAACTTTGGCCTGATGGTGTCGCTAGATAAAAAGTTAAGGGATCATCAAAGCTATAGCATTTCATCCTGAGGGGGACATGAATGGCTGTGCCAAATTTCATGGCTATCCATCTAATAGTTGTTGAGACATTTCACCACAAATGCCAACTTCAAAGTCAGTAGGATACATCGTCTGGGAGTCATGAATGTCTGTACAAAATCTATTTATAGGTGTTGAGATATTTTACTGGATACTTGAAAAGTTGCTGCTGGCTTGCTGCTAGAGGAAAAGTCAGGGGATCACCGAAGTCAGTAGGATTCATTCTCTGGGTACCACAGATATCTGTACAAAACTTCATGGCAATACAACCAGTAGTTAGTTGGTGAGATATTTCAGTCTGTACCAAAGTGGTGGACTGCCTGACCGAGAGCCACACTGGAGTACAAAACACTGCCAGTACAAAACACACAAACCCTTCACATTTCAGTACATTACTTGATCTTCATTGTGAATATTCCTTTGCTGCAGTTACTTTTATTGTACATTAACAATACATTTACGTACACCCTTTGTACCTCTGAAAAGAAAGTAATGTGTATAGCAGTTCTTTCATTTTAGAAGTTACTGATAAAATCAAACACATTTAGACTTCCAAGTTTTTGCAGAGATGTCATGCTGTTGTATTTCACACTTTTTTTGAAGTGACAAGAACACAGCACCTAAAAGCACACAAAACTCTCCCATTAGCTTCCTATGGACCAAGTGCTCATTGGATAAGATAAAGAAACTGCTGAATGATTTAGCAATGTTGCCAAAGCAATATCTATAATTACAACAAGGTGTCAGTGGAGAATGAACCCTGAGCTTGGCTCCTTCTGGCAAGCAATTAAGATTGAGGCAGACAAATCACTGTGTCAGAGGTTTGACTGAAGACAGGGCCGAATGCCCAGCTGACGTTGTTATGGCTTTCAAGCCGAGCGCATTTTACTGCACTGACAAAATAGTTTTGTCAGCCGCTTTTGTTTGTTTTACAGATTTAGCCGTTTAGTATCACTTAGCATACTCCAGTTGCAGATGTTTGTGATTAGGAGGCAAATTTATGTGGAATGTTGTAGTACGCAAACATCAGCAGTCATGAGCCAGGAAATTAGGTGTAGAAAATGGACATTAAGAGCTGTTCTCTGCAAGTTTTCTTTCTACAAGCTGTCCTTTTGGTCACTTCAACTGTCTTTTCTTTGCCTAAAAGTACTCGAACTCGAAGGGCTATTTTTCCTGTCTTTTACGTGTTCTCTTTAAATGTTATTGTTGTGGTATTTAGTAACGGATCTGGATGACCTAATTTAGATTTTTACAGAAAGTTGTGACAAAGGAATTAGGGCTGGGCGATATACTGGATATTTTTGAATATCATACTAAACGCGGGGAGGGCCAACAGATTCACAAGAAGGGACTCACATGCACATGTGGCCGGACTGGTTACCAAAACAGAGAAACTCGGAGTACAGCACACACAGAGGGAGTGTGACTTCATTCTCTGCTCAGGACGCCATTATATCCACTATATCTTTACATAGCAAATAGTTGTTTGCTGCTATATTAATGTTCAATATCTCATATATAGCACCTTTAAAGTATGTGCCATTATTTTAGCTCTTGCAGCGAGCCAAGAGCTAAAATACTTGCATACATTACACTTGGACTGTGATTAAAGCAGGATTATCACTGCAAATAATGAAAGAATGACCAGTGTAATCAAAAGTGCAGCACAAATACAAACACTAAGCATCTTTCTCTGCAAGCAGGTAGATGCTTTTTTTAAATTATTATTTTACAACAAATATACCATGTTGGACATTTGTTTGGGATGTCTCTGGAAAAGGGATTTAGCTGCATGACTGAGGCCATCTCTGGTGGTCTTCCTTCCTGCTGTTTACTTGACCTCGTCAGGTCTGGATACACATGAAGACCAAGAAGACTAATCAGTGCACCAAGGCACCTCCTCTGGGTGAAACAAAATGGCCAGTAATAAACATAATGACCAAAACAGTGCAACGGCCTTGAGCAGGTTCTATTTAGTGTTCAGACTCATCTTGTTGTAAACTCTCTATTCACACACAGCTGCACTTGAATTACCTCCCTTGAAAATAAATACCAGATAAGATCAAACAGGACCAAATATATCGCTAGCATAAGCTATTAGTGCTGGACACAAACCATGTTGTGCACAACACTTACTCTAATCAAGCACTGCTTCCTTTGAAACATCCTTTAAAAGAATAGAATTACAGACTTCCTAAATTACATTTAGATATGCTCAGCAAAACAGTAGGCATGCTTGAGTTTTTTTTTTTTTTCAAATAACTGCACACTTTCCTTTAATGAAGAAAGGAGCGCAGATGAATAAGTAGTTGCTTGAATAAATAAATGAATAATGCACAAGTTAAAAAGCACACAGCGACAAATACAGTATGTGCTCATACAGGCGAGGATACACATCTTCAGATCAGCTCAGTGTGAGTGTGTATGTGTGCATATGTGCGTGTTAATATTATATGCATAGCTATTGATATTAAATTTAATAAGGAATTTACATTTCAGATAGAGAGCACGTCTTCAATAAAATGTGTTGATCCACGACCCACAGTTTCCTCTGTAAGTGTTAAACATGTAAGAAAACGTAAACCTCGGAATAAACCGTAAAAATCTTCAGGCACTCTGCCTAATTGGTCCCTCTACGATATTTTCTTACAGATCCCTTGAAGATTTGTTGATATTAATATTTTATGAGCAAGATTTTGCAGACTCTGGCCAACTTTTGGAAATAAATCAGCTGAGATGAGGTTCCTTAAGATCCCCTGCCAGCATTCGCAGCTAATGTACTGCAGTATGTATCACTAGTATGACCTGTACACTGCGTGTGTATGGTTTGGATGGATGAGCATTGCTTCAGCATGCATGTGTGTGTATTTCCAAGCAGTCCTTGAATAAACTCCCTCAGATGTACTTTTAACTGCACTTTGCACAGGGAGGAAAAGATTTCAACTCAAGATAGTTTTACAAAGATCAATGAAAGGCAAGTTCATACTCCCCTGGTGACAGTATAGGGGATTAATATAATGTATGCACAGCCTGTCCCCTCTCAAAACTCCTGTGGTGAAAAAGACCAGCTTCACTGGCTTGAAGAAGGAAATAGACGGCTGTATGGAGACAAGAGACTCGAAACCTGTTTGATCTTTACAGAGTTGATCACTCAAATCATTAAATGTTAAAACAATTTAAGAGAACGATCTTGTCTTGTCTTTTTCATTGTCAGAAGTAAACTCTTTCCCTGTGAATCCACTAAAACATTAATATGACTTTGGAAGGTTCATTTTGTCCAAAGAGAGCATGCCAGTATTTTCCCCAACCGTAACATAAAATCTCAGCCAAAATAGACAAGTGTCTCCTATTATTACTATTATATTCAGGCGCCATGGTGATTCAATTTACCTCAATACAGGGCACCATTCTAGTAGTTGTCACCACTTTACAGGGATAAATAGCAGTTTAGAATTTAAGGCTTTGTTATTTTTTTTTCTTTAAAGATTTTCTGCAGACACACACAATATGAGGCAACCCATTGTTCCAGGTTATTCACCATCTGCATGGCCATTTTCAGGTTTCTTTGATCAATAATCTGTCAGAATAAAAAGGTGAAGGTGTGCCTGTCAGCGAACGTAGCTGTCGTCAGACAACTCACAGCACCTCTGGTAACAATAAAGCCATTCAGAGTTGCTTCTAAAATTACCAACATCATGAGGCAATTATCAATTTCCTGACAGATGAAACATGCGTCATCCGGAAAGGACTTATGACTGGTGATTTAAAAAAAATCTCTTAGGTTAGATTACATTCAGTGTGACAATCTAGGGGGTTTCTTTTTCTGTGACACAGATTTGATTTGTCCATTTTATACAGACCGAGATAAGAAACCAGCATTAAAAACAAAACACTGATATGAAATCCAAACATAAATCTAATGTGATTGTGATAAGAGCAGAATTTAGCCAGCCTTTTTGCAGCAATATATAAAGTACTGAATGGTGACAGAGTTTTGTATGTTAAAAATGTGTCTATAGGATGTTTTGGGTAACTGCTCCTTCTTTAAAACTCCTCTTAACCCCCTCACTCACTCTCCATTTTTCAAGGTCAACTGTCACAGGTGCCGCTACAATTCAGGCTGTAATAATTGAAATGCTGTGATAAGAAAGACCTAATTTTCATTTGGTATCAAGGGAAGACTATGGTTTATTACAACCTGGGCTTTATTTTCATAGCTTAACACATTGGTTCTATCAGGTTATGATAACAGTGTACTTTCCAAAGTAATTGATGAGTTCTAGAAACTCTAGGAAGAGAAACCGAAGGCTAACGGTAGAATTACAAGCCAAACTGTTGGTTGTAAACATCACAGCTTACAGCCTGATTTCGAGGTTAAACATTGACCTACTGTACTTGCCATATAGTTGTACACACTCACAGTTTTGCTGTGCAATGAGATATCATCAGCGACATTATGTGTACACTCACTTTTGGTTTTACCTCAGAATAAAGTGAATGCTAATATGGCTAAACTGTTTTTTTTTTTACAACCGGTCTTATCGAATGACCACTTGTTTGTTGCCCCTTTGAACCCATTTTTATGTCTCTAGAAATTACTTTGGTGAGTACAATGTTATCATCAAATGTAGTTTGATATCAAGATAATAGACAATTCAATCACGCCCCTAGTTACACCTGATATTTACATGCATTCTTGTAGTCTGCAGTCTTCCCACATCAGGATTAGTTTTTTTTTACAAGAAGAGTAGATAAGTTGCAGGTCTCTCTTTTATCAACATAATCAGCATGTAGGTGACATTACAAGGTGACGATCAAAGGTAACAAAGTTCAGAGGTTACTGTACAACATGTACTATTCCTTCACTGCACAAGGGGTCAGCTCTCTAGTGGGAGGTGCAGTGATTTGAAATACCACAGTGACATTTCTACCCCAAGGGCAGGCACCATCTGAAAGATGTAAACAGTGTATGTACTGCAGTTACATATGGCTGACATTATTTGAGTCAGACTGGAGGTCGTCTGGCAGATCTGATCAATTTTTGATTGCGGTGTGAATTGCACATTTCACTGGCACGTGTAGTTCCTGATCCAAATCAGATAACCAGCTTCATGGAATCAAATGGTCCTTAACTATTCTGCTTTTTTTCCACTAACAAGTTCCTATGTTTTTATATTATATGACCAACTCAAGAATGTTGTTATGGCAAATACCAAATATATTAAAATGTTTCAGTAATGATTACGAGTGATCATCGAGGTAAAAGGGAGACAAATGTGGGAGACGGAGGAAAGAAATCTGCATTAGAAATGGAAGAAAGCCAGGAGGGAAAAAATAGCAACTCAGGGGGCAAAGAAAGCATAAACACAGGAAATTATTCATAGACTGAAAGTTGTGTTATATTCACAGGCTTGGCACAAACACCGAACGAACATGACTGAACACTCACGCATACAGTACACACTTGCTTGGCTTTGTGCACCGTGTTCGGGAGACACATCTCTAGAGTGCGGTGCAGTCTTCCACTCTGCTCAATATTGCATGAGCCTCCACTAAAGTTGAACCCTGCCTTTTGTTTTAGTTAAGCAGCAAAATAAATAGAGCATAGCCACGGCATCATAGGGACAATTAAATAAACAGCAGCACAGGGTTTTAGGAGACATTGTTGTGCTAATCACTCGCTGCACTGAGAGCAGTGTGCTGTGGTACAATTAAATCACAGCCATTTATTAAACTGTAAACTAAAGCCTGGGAAAAAAAGGAGATGGGGATTAGGGAAATATTTTCTTTCTAAATGTGTAACATGAGCACTGAGCATGCATCACTGTAAAATGGCAAATAGATTGTGTAGGTGTGTATCTATGTGTGTGTGTGTGTGTGTAACAGATGAAGGCACTTCAAGCTCAAGACTTTAAAACAGCACAAGGGATATTTGAAATAATAACTGATGCAAAACACCGGATTTGAAAAGGGATTTATTCGGTTCTGCATCACAACTGGTGAGTCAGCCTTTATTCCATAAACCAAAGCTTATCTGCCTGTTAGGATGGGTATGATAATACTGTACCAAAGAATAGATAGGACTGCAGACAGGGTGACTTCACACACACATTTATGTGGGTGTGTCATCTTTGATTGTTTCTCTGCAGGCATACATACACTGCAAATAGCAAACTAGGAGAACATGATGAAAAGGAATCATTATCATTTGTGATATGACTGAGGCTATAGATGACCTGTTTTGAATAGAGCATAATGTGCACAGTGCTCCCAAAATTACATTAGACAGCAGAGGAAATGGATGAAAGAGACCACCAGCCATTAGCTACTAACCCACTCACTTGGCAATCAGCTATGTACTGTAATGGAATACCGGGGTGTAAAATGTTATAAGGGTTACGAGTGCTTTGAGCTAAATGCTAACGTCAGCATGCTAACATGTCCACAATGACAATGCTAACATGCTAATGTGAAGCAGGTTTACCATGTTAACCATCTTAGTCATTTGATAATTAGCACTAAATTTGCTAATTAGCACTAAAAACAAAGTACAACAGAGGCTGATGGGAGTGTCAATAGTTTTGAAAAAACCAAAGTATTGGACTAACTAAAATTCTGACTTTATGACGGCGCTAATCACCAAAGTGATTGCAATTCATCCAGGAGCGAACATGAATGTCTGGACCAAATGTTATGGCAATCTGTCCAATAGTTGTTGAGACATTTCACTCAGAACCAAAAATGTCAATCTCGTGGTGGTGCTAGAGGAAAAGTCAGGGGACAAGTTAAGTGAGTAGGATTCATCCTCTGGGGACCATGAATGTCTGTCGTTACCATGGCTAAAAAGATCATGATACACAAGCGCTTAATATAAAGTTCATAACATCACAAGTTATTGGTGACACCTACTTATTAAGCAGTGAGGCTGAGTTCTTGCACTGTTATGTATACAGAAAACAATACTGTGTCAATCTGCATTAATAGTCCAGGTCTTCAGAAAGCATCCTCAATTAAAGTGATGTCAGGGAATGTGTCTTTGGTTTATTACTCCGACAAGTGACAACACTCCACCACAATTAGCCATCCATTCACTCAGATATATACCGTTTCCATTATTTGATTGCATTTGCTTCAAAGCAGATGCAACAAGTACATAATTATGGCTGTAATTAAGCTGCAAAAAAACACAAGCCCTGCCACATGAGCACCTTTGAAACAATGAGTCCTCGATTCATTAGCATCTGCTGTAAGCTTATTAATCATCTAACAGGCAATTAGCAAGCTGTTACCATTGGCGGCTGGTATGTAAATATATTCCTGGGTTAATTTCTTCCTCAGATAATAAAGGAAACATTATGAAAATGAGCTCTGCCACTATGTAAATGATCTATGCCGTTAATTGCACTGCACTGCACTGGTTCAACTTGGATCGGCAAATGGCAGCGTGATGGGCTGGCACGGAGGTTATATGCCAGGCTGCCGGGGGAATGAAACTGGTAGGCATCACACTGCAGCCTGCATGACAATTTATGGGGTGTTCAAATGCCTTCCGCCAGCCCTTCTGTCAAATAGATAATAAACCTTGGCTAGCAGAGGTGGGCCCAGAGGGACTGGCCATGTGTGAAAGAGTGGGGGAGTAAAAGCAATATGTGGAGAAAAAAAAGAAACGACTGTGTGTGTGTGTGTGTGTGTGTGTGTGTTTCTATTCCTCAAACGCACCGAATGAGTCCACTCCACACACTCACAACACCAGCATATATTACACCCAAGATAGTTATTGGGAGAATGACAAAAACAGCTAAAAAATACCTAACCGTGGTAACTCACACATAATACGCCCTATTTTCCATTAGCAAATTAGTCTTCACTGCACATGTGCACATGTCCCATGCCATGGCAAAACTAACAGGATATCAAGCCATGCTGAGGGGATTTTCTGGCAATCTACTGCTGAATTCACAGCACAACAGCACTAATGACACTCGGGCCCGACATCCATCATGGCAATGTTCATAAAGCCTGTGCCAACATGTAGCTTCCCTTCGGCCCTTGGTGCTAATCTATGCAGTGCAGGCGCGGAGAAGCCATTACAGCTCTGAATACATGATGAGGCTCACAGCTAATACTCCTCTCCACACCGGGGGGAGGTTGGAGGACGAGAGGCAATATAATTGAGGCCAGGAGGCAGATTGTGATCTATTGACATTAAGCTAGGGCTCTTAATCTGACAGTTGTCCCCTCAGAGATGTTGACAGACAGCTGGGTGGGCAGACAGCCGTTTGCATGGATGCACGCCACGTAGCCATGACTGTAATGTCCCCAATGACTGTAATGCCCCCCCTCCCGGTGTCAGTCGTCTTTCTGTTTAACATGAATACGTCAGGAGACTGTTGACTGTGCATCTGAGAACAAAAGACAAACGGATGAGCAAAAGCTTTCACATATGTATTAGCTTTCAGTGCTACAGAGATGAGTAAAACTGTGCTCAAAACCCTTACTGGAAAATTCACAGAAAACTTCTGCGTGGAGTTGTTGTGTTCTTTTTCATATCAGGAAGAGTTTGCTGTAGAGATGAGTAGAGGTTAATTGCTTGTCTCTTAGATCATCCTTCCAAAATCCCAGAATCCCAGACGACATTATGGCACAGGGTAAGTACTAGGGCTGCCACTTTTCGAAAAGTTAGAAATATAAACTCTTGTTCAATCGTGAGAAAAAAATAAATATTCAAACTGTAAGGACCTGTTCAAATTCAAAATTTACAGTCTATAAGCGCAACAGAGCGTTTGACGTAGTTTTCCTTGTGGTCCAGCAGAGGCCCTTCTTAAAATTCACTATCAGCTTGACCTATTGCATGCCCTGTTGATCTATCACTAAACTAAGCTAATAGATAAAAATGGAGGACACTAGCTTGGATAATCATGACACCAAAGCATCAGAGAAGAAGTGTGTGGAAGTATTTTGGGTTTTACAATGTAGTCTCGTCGCTGACTTTGTAAAAAGCAGCTGCCTTACTCTACAACAACAACAAATCTGAGCACTCACCTGCTAGCTTTCCACCCAAGTGAGGCAACGTCAGAAGTCAATAGCAGCCTCGCCAAAAGCTCGTAAAAATCGAGAAGATAGCTAGACCTATAACCAAGGACATGGGGGCAATGATTGATTAGCTGATCAACAAAATATTAATCTGCATTAATTCATCAGCATATTTTTAATAATGAATTAATTGTTTTAGTCACTTTTCAAGCAAAGAAATGCCAAACATTCAGTGGTTCCATCTTCTCAAATATTAACTTTTAATAGTAAATTAAATATCTTGGGGTTTTGGACTGTTGGTCGGACAAAAGACAAAATCTGAACACGTCACTTGGTCTCTGGGAAATTGTGATGGGCTTTTTTTTTATGGGCCAAACGATAAATCTAGAGAATTAACAAATTAATCGATAATGAAAGTAGTTTTTCGTTGCTGCCGTACATATGAATAAAGGCCATACTGTAATGAAATGGCTGTATCATACTCTACAAACACACTGGCTACTGATCAGCCACACTTCACACACACACACAGATACTGTATGCACACAGTGTGAAATTCTTTCATTCCTAAATTTCACACACACTGCTCTGTGAAAGAAAAGAACACACACAGATACACTCTCACACAAACCGCTCTGCTGTCTGTGGTGTGCAGCCAATTAGATGATGTCTGTGAGTCACATGCTAAATGGCTTTACCACTTAAGTGTTCCCAAACGGCAGCCATTTTTTTCCACTGTCTTGGGTGCGCCGGGCAGTGATGTGTGGCCCAATCAGCAACAGCACGGAGCCCTTGTATATTTAAATATGCGTGACTACAGGGCATGTTATTCTCCCCACATGTTCTCTGGTCTGCCTCTAGAGCGTACTGATTTATTGACGCTCAGTGACATGGGGAGGAGATAGCAGATAGCATAGCGGGAATCCAATGCACCACAACTGATGTGAAAAGCAGCCCAGCGTCTGAAATCATTTGCAGTTGCACTCCCAAGGCCCCAGTGGTTTAAAGAGACATACTTCAGAGAGCCTCGGTGCCTGGCGGGGAAATGTAGTCACATCACATTAGAACCAAAGACATGCAAATAAATGCGGCCAGTGGAATCAATCCAGGCACATCACTGTTTCAAGGTTTCATTTTGAGTCCAAGATACTTCATAGTGGGCTATTGAGTTTCATTTTGCACACCCTCACGCCTACATAACAGCGTGTTTGAACATCACTTAATGGCACAAGTACCTTGAACTGTCAGGCTGAACCAGTCCACAGGAAAAAATTCCCAACGTACCTAAAAACAGGCTCATTTGTGACAGCCACATTGACGGAAACTTCGACCTCTCCTTTTAAAACCCTCTACCGTGCAATCAATGTGGAGTTTGAGTAATGCCAGGCCCATTAGAGCCAACCAAATTGCTGCGGGAGGCAGGGAAAGAGTGTCATCTATTGTGGGAAACGATTGCTTAATATAGCAGCAAGAGCTTGAAGGAGTGCTTACCAGAGCACAATCCACTAAAATCAATAGCAACAGTCAGGCTATATTGTTTCAAACGAGGAAAAAGTGCGGCTACGATAAAAAGCACTCAATATTGGTGTCTGGGCTGGTGAGACGCTGAGTCAGGAGTCAGGAGTAAGTAATGCAGAGCTGGAGGGAAAGATGGAGGGAGGAGAGGAGGGATGCAGGCAGAGAAACACGGTGAGCAAGCTCCATCCATCCTGAAGGTCAGTAAACTTTTCAGGTTACAGACAGATTTCATCCACCCCACCCATCGATTTTCTATTATAAAATTAATGAGCTTGTGTTGTGAATTATTTTGGATTTTGTTTACATATTTGCAATGTAGATGGGAAGGTTGGCATGAAATACTGTAGCATTACAGGAGCATTACATGTAACACAGGCAGGCCATTTTATCTAATGTCTTGTATTGTTCATGTCATAAAAGCCAGACGCTCCATACAGTTTATTCTGTTAACAACTGCAATCCAGTCTTTCTTGATGGGCGGGCGTGCCTGCAGTCACTCCCGTGTGTGTGGTTTTTGTTTTGGTATTTTAAAGAAGTATTTATCCTGAGCCTTAAGGTTGTCTGGGATTTTGAAGTACAATGTGAGACAGGAGCAATTAGCCTCTACTCATCTCTACAGTAATCCCTTTCAAATGTAATAAATTAGCCCAAGAAAGCCCAGAAAACATGATTAATTTTTATCCCGTCTGTCTCCACCACTGGTTTTGTCCCTAAGAGCCTCTCTGTATGAATATCCATTTTGGAGTCACAAAGAATCTAAATAGTTTCAAACAGGTCTACATATTTAAATGACAAAATAGGTGGTTTGTCAGTGCCTTTCACAACATTTAATTAAGTAATTTTCTGATCTGCCACCCCTATGGTTTAAGAATGCTAAAACCTGCATTAATTGATTTTTTTTTCTTTTTGGCCAATTGGGGACAAAACAACAAACTGTAAACACAACACTGACATATAGTGCAAATTTTAACCGAATCTTCATAAAATATGCAAAAGAAAATGCAAATTTATGCTAGTTTCCATTCACTATTGTTGTGCAAATATTAGGAGCTGGTTCATCGAGATAAGCAGTAGGTGGCGCTAATGCTTCAGTCAGGTGCCATTATACTGTACCACTGTAGAAGAAGAGGGCACAACTTGATGACGTAGTTAAAAGAGCGGCAGTCAAACCTCAAATGGTGGGGGGAAAAAGGGGTAGGAGGTAAGACGCTACCTTCTCATTCACTACTGAAAGCACAACCACAAGAGGTTGCTTGTCAGAAAAACGTAAACACATTGTTGTTTACGATCTTTAAACTGTTTTTCTGATGAGGATAGTCTCGTTGCTCCAGCAGAACTCTAGCCAGGACTTTTAGTTTTAGTCTAATTTATCAATGTTATTCCAATATTCAGTATCCAGGTATGTTTATATCTGACTCTATCATTTCATTCAGATATAGACATGTTATTTAATTAATTATTTTAATGGTAAAAAACTAGCATTCCACCCACAAACCACAGTTTCCTTGCGATTCCCTTGCCCTGGGCTCACACAGCCTGCTCGGTGTGTTTTGACTGAAGGAGAATGTCTCTTTGAGCTCCAGCCTTGAGTCCAGCTCACCTCATCATTATGTATGTGCCCTCTTCATCCCCCCACAACAACAGAGGCACCGGGACGAGAGAGCGAACGGGATCCCTCAATAAAACAGTGCTGGATGGGGCCTTGTGAAGCCACATTCCCTTCATTCTGGACCTGATATTTGTTGAGCTCAGGCAGCAGACTCTTCAAAGGCAGGCAACATTCCTGCAGGCCTCCTCAGATCTGAGACTAGGCTGCCCTCGCTGCCCCCACCATACACATCCACACACACACACACACACACACACACACACACACACACACACACACACACACACACACACACACACACACACACACACACACACACACACACACACACACACACACACACCTTCAATCCCTTATTTCCTCTGCTGACCTGTCAGAGCAGATAAGGAAAAAGGTCATTAGTGTGCATCATGTATGTGTGCCTTTGTTTACCAGTACGGTACTCCCTGGATGATTCAGCATTAACATTTAAAAATTTCTGAAAATGTCTGTCGGTAAATCAAATAATTGCCAGTGTGCAGTTGTGCATCTTCACACAATTGTTAATGTTGTAGTTGCTGACTCTGTCATTTGCTACCATGAAGCAAACACCATGTTAATGATTTAAATGGCTGCAGTGTTTCAGCACCCACAGGCCTATAACTGCACATATAGATGATTGTTTCACTGAGCTACAGTATTTACATGAAAGACATGAAAACAGTGTCCATCACCTGTTCTTTCTTCAGTGACCCATCATTATACTGTATGTTTACAGTTTATTCAGGTTTGTACCTGTTTACAATCAAGATGAGGTTCAGCCTTTGCAGCTGTCTGTTACTGTGTAAAAGTTAAAGAAATCAGTAAGCATACTGTACATTACATGCAAACATTTTCAACATAACTTTTAGCAGAAATATTAACATTATAAAAATGCTTAGGGGAGCATTAGCATTAAGGGAGACACAATGTTTATTGTAAAAGACTGAATACAAAAGTGAAGTCACTTTGTTTTAGAGCTGAAATGATTAGTTGATATAAAATCTATCAGAAACTATTTTGACAATCCATAAATTGTTTTTCAAGCAAACATGTAAAATATTACCTGGTTCCACCTTCTCAGTTCTTTGTCTTATTTTATAGTAAACTGAATATATTTTGGACTGTTGGTCAGACAGAACAAACAAAACTGTAGGAAACTGTGAGGGGATATTTACCTTTTTTGTCTGTCATTTTGCATATCAAATGATTAATTGACAGATTCATTGAGATTAAAAATAATTAGTTAGTTATAGCTGTATTTCTGTTATAAAGCACATTAAATAAACACAAGTTACCTAAAGCGGCAAGACTTTCAACGTTAACATGGCTCCCAAAAGTTATCCATTGTTGCATATTAATTGATAACTATATAAATTGTTTCTTTTGAGACTTAAAAAATGTGTGTGTGTGTGTTATGGCAAAGACTAATAGTGAGACCAGAGACTAGACTAACAACAAACAAATACACAAGAAAATGCATTAGAACATAAATTTCCATCAGTAGAAACTTGTCTTACAAAGTAATTTCTAAGACAATACCATTTGTATCTTTTTCCCTTTTTAAGGAAGGATTTCCTTACAGGTGGTGCTGGCAGCCTGCGTCTCCCAGAGGTGTTACATGACTAAATTCATCCCTGTTGAGTAAGACTACATTCTTAAATGTCATCTGAGTCATTTTCCACTTTTCATAATAGTATCCACTTCAATCATCACAGAGTAATTAATATTTAACCAGATACTGCAGCTGTACAGTAACAGCGACAGGTGTACATTAATTTTCTGAGAAAAAAATCAGTGCATAGCCTGAAGGTGCGTGACTACGTGCTGCTCACTGTAAGCAGATTAGCAGTAGTTCTGCGGGTGGATGGAGACGGCACTAACAGCATATTAGCCCTGTTGCTTTGTTTACCTCAGGGCTCAGCTTTCCTGGAGGCTACTAAATTAGCATTAGCCAATGCAGAAATACGCAATTAAGCCCAGTCTGCTCCATGTCACAGGCAGATCAACACCATGCAAAGTCATGCTAATTGGCTTAGCACTAAGCCTGTTTGAAGTGTGCTAGGTAGTGGCACTGGCTTATGACTGATACACAAATCTGGCCTCATCAAAGGGATGCCCAGGCAGCCTAACCTTCGCTTTAGTCGTACATCAGTGATGGATTCATTCAGGAGCTGCTCTACTGTTGATTATTGAGGTTTCTCAATGAGGCAGCAAGATTGTGGTTCAAAATCACAGCTGAAGAAATCCCTTCCCTCCCTGAACAACAACTGCCAAATATCTTTAAGCAAGGCACAAAACCTCTGATCACTCCGGTGGAGCTACAAGACATTTCAGGATCTGCTTCTGTATGACTGCCTCTTTGGAGCCTGTTCACCTGCCAAATTTGGGTATTACTTTCAGCATTTTTCAGGGAGGGCAATAAATCTGAATTTTACTTGAAAGGGATGATGTGTACAGGTGTGAATATGGAGAGAAGAAACTCTTGCTTGATCTCCTCTTGTCTGCCAACAGGCTCCCTTTCCAGGAACATATTAGCATTCCTGCAGTGCACACAAATCCCAATACTCCTTGTTGGGTCAGAGAAATCAAAGCGGTGCACATCTGAGGAATATCAGAGAGGGGACGCATAGATTAGTGCCCACGGGTTGTATCGCTAATTAAAGAATAAGAGGGAAAATGGTGCTTGGCTGCTCTCTAAGGATATGCTGCTGTCAAGTGATTGGCTGCAGGTAATCAATAGGCTCCCTGGGTGGGAGAGGCTGCGGGATGGGACCCTCACTGTTGAATTTTGAATACAAATAAATTTGCTTCACATTGAAGATCTGATCTGAGTATATTTTTTTTTAAACCTATAAGGATTAGAGGGATAATGATTAGAGCCACGTGTTTCCAAAAATTGTAATTCTTCTTTATGGCCACAGTCATGCAGGATCATTGACCGTCAGGGATGAGTAAAAAATGAGCAAAGTATGTGTTTAAATATTGCTGCGAATTAAACTATTATCTTGCTTATAAATGCAAATTTGGTGAACAGCTCCTACATAAATCACTTTTCTCTCTTCAAGGAATATAACCTCTACCCTGCTCAGAAGTACAAGTTTCTGAAAATGAGGTGCAACACCTCAGTATTCATTAACCCCACTTTATCCCTATTCTTATTGTTACTGCTTCTCTTGCTTTCATCAAATGAACCCTTTATTGTATTCTGTATTGCGTGTAGCACTTTTAATGTCTTGAATTGTCTTATTGTGTTGTAATTAGATTTGTGCTTTATGTTTCTTTGCTGCACTGCTGCAAAATAGATTTTAAAGTGCTGCTGCTAGTTTATAAATTTCTCAGTAATCTTGGGCCAAAATACATCACTGATCTCCTTGAAGAATATAAACCCAGTAGGAACCTTAGATCTTAAGGAAGCAGTCAATTGCTTGCACCTCGAGTCAGAACCAAACAGAGTGAAGCTGCGTTTAGCTACTATGCTGCACACACTTCCTGAAGATCTCAAATGCGCCGCAACTTTAGCCACTTTCAAAATGAAATTAAAAACTCTGCTCTTCTCCTGTGCCTTTACTTGACTGGTTTCTCTAATGCACTTTTATTTCCTTTGTTGCATTGGCAACTTACATCTCATTACTAAACTCTGTGAGCTGATGTTTTATACAAGCTGTACATACTCCATTAATTTCTTATTAATTTGAGCATCATTCAGTCACAAAAGCTTTATCACAACTTTCTTATTAGTCCACATTACAAATATGGTAATACAAACCATCTATTAGCTTATCTGTCATGCCAGTCGATATGTACAATACTTAGATGCACTAATCAACATATGTTATTTAAAATGGATCAAATGACTGTGTGTATTGAGAAAATTGTTGATTATAGTGATGAACCCACAGATAATCATCGCCCAACTCAGTTCCCTTCAGCTCTATGGAGCGTTAACTCTCACTGCTCTCATCAGCTTTGTTTACAGCCACAGCAGACAGCTGTTTACAGCTAAAAAGCTCAGATAAACCCACTGTACTCTACCTGTCCAGCACCAAACAACAGACAGACAAAGTTAGCGACTAGCTGGTGAACATAGTGGATTCAGCTGCTTAGGAAATATTTCCTTCAGGAGTTGGTGGAGACCAAAACCAGTACTAAAAGGAGAGTAAATATTGGACTTGCATTTGTCAGGTGGCCAGAAACACGACTCCAAATGAATGATAACGTTGCTCCATATCTCCCAGATGTGTAAAGGCAACTGTTTCCTATATCAACATAATAAGGAGATAAAATGTCAATGTTGTGTTTTCAGTTTGTACCACTGCCCCCAAGTGGCCAAAGAAAGAACTATACTGTTTTAAGACTTGTAAAAAAAAAAAAAATTCAAAATATTCAGCCTGAAAGGTAAGTAGGGTCGCCTTTTGCATTGTGTAGCCGCCTGACGTTTCTAGCAGGCTGCGTAGTTCACCAAAACAAGTTAATCAAAATGAAGACACCTCAAAACAATTGTTCCATTATTTGATATATTTCCCACAGCTTTACATCAACCCAAAAATCCAATATGCAGACAGTCTAATAGCTGTGAGATGGAAGTAGACAGCTGTGGCAGCCAAACCTGTGGATGATGGCAGGATTGTTTTGTTTACAGACCACCTACTGCAACCTCCCATGTAAGAAATGTCTGAATCCTGTCTGCAGGCATAACAAAGCCCTTCAGACACACAAGCCAGTGCCCAGGTAATACGATGGGAGCAGAAAAAGGACTCCTCATAACCTCTCCCCTCTCATATTTATCCCACAACCCCCAGCTGTGAACCTGTCCTCAGGGACGCCGGCAACAACAGAGCAGGTAATTCTCCTTCACCCCCTCCTGAGTCCATCATGTCCACGGTGCAAAACAAGCCAGTGTCCCAACAGAATTGACCCTGATTTAAACCCAACACTTCAACCTTCTCTATCCTCTGAAGAAAGGCACTGTTTATTACCTAACGTGCACTGATGGCTCTGCATGAAGCAGGAAATGCTATGCATGGCTAGACAGGAGACAAAGGGAACGGATTAGAGCATGGGCAAGGATCGGATACAGCCTTATTTACAACTGACAATGTTTTTCTGTGGAGAAGCCAGCCTTAATTTGCTGCTTAATAACTGACTTCCACCACCATGTTCAAATCCCCCCGAGAGGCTTTTGTGGTTTGTTCGCAAGATGTCTCCGCTGCCTGCACTGCAAATTAGCCTTTCAGAAAAGCACCTCACCTTCCGGCCACAGCTTGCAACACACAAGGTCTTTTTTTTTTCTTCTTCTTCTTCTTACCCCGTGCCTTTCTACTTCTCTATGCCAGTAATAACCTTCAACTAACCTTTAAACCACTGTGAATAATTTAAATCCTATTTTCATATCAATGGAGAAGTCAAGCCAGGCAATTATCTTTTATCTGTGTACTTTGCTGTCGGAGCAAAGCATAATAAAGTCTTCCCAGGAGAGAAAGAGACAGAGAGAGAGAGAGAGGGGAAGGAGAAAAATACAAGACATCGATAGTGTAGAAAAGCCATAGGCCATAAGGGCTTACTGGGGGAAGATAGGGGAGAAAGTTGATGAGAAAGAAAGACAGCAAGAGAATAACATAAAGAATAGAAACAGAGAGTGTGGACGCTTGTGATGCTATCTGGAAGACTCTAATGAAAAGAAGGAATAATTCACTAATGAGCAGCAGATCTGTCATGGAAAGAAACACTGCTTACATCTGCACTGGTTTCCAAGAAGAGGATGTGGCGGGTGCCGCATGTGTGGTTTGGTGGCTGGTGGAAGACAGTAAAGATAAACATGACAAATTGGCAGTTCAATTAGGACTTTTGGGTCGCCGTTGTCTTGGAGCGTATCCGATGGCTCCATTCTGTGACACGCTGCTGTCGAGGCCAAAGCCAGACTGTGTTAAAGCTCATTTGTGTGACAGTGATTTAGAGCCATGTAGTAGATGGGTGCATCCCAGGAAAAAAATGGAAAGGGAGCATGGAGAAAAAAAAATATGAAGAAGAAATTCCCCCTGGTACTCATTAAAATTCAGCAGTACAGCAACACCCCCCTCGCTTTGCTCTTCTTTCCCCTCCCTCTCTCTTTTTCTCTTTCCTCCGTCTGTTCCAACAGCCATCGTCTCGCCTTGTTGCCTCCCTGCACGCCTCCCTGGACTGTCCATGATCATTCTGATGAATTCATAAAGCTTGCTGCATTCTTGATTGAGATGAAGCAGTGGAGAAAACAAGAGTGATGGAGAGAAGAAAAAAAAAGCAATATCATCCACAACTTGAGAGAAGAAGGGGGAAGGGGAGGCTGTGGAGCGGAGGTGAAGAAGTGAATGTGTTTGGGAGTGATGGGATGCAGAGATAACAAGAGAAAGAGGAGAAGGTATGAGGGTAGCAGCTATAGCCTTTGCAATATTAATCTATGGTACAGAGATAAAAGGAAGGTGAGCACTGCAAGTGAAGGCAGGATTTCCTTTAGTGGAGAGTGAATGCAGGGCACGTTATTGAAAGAGCTGCCATTTTTTTGAACCAGGACCAAACTTTTCTTGACTTGCATCTGCCTACTTCACCAAAATCCCCCAAGAGTAGACCAGAGGCAGAGTTCATAACACCCAGGATCAGATCACACAAGGGCCTTCAGCTCTTCACTGAAGCCACATGGTGGAGAGATGCGAGATGATACAGCCTGGTATCACTTGAAGTTATTCAGTGTGTTCACACGCATGCTAACAATTCCATTATAACCACATTCAAGTCAATATTCCCATTTCAAAACAACTTTACTGTGTTGGTCAGTTTATTATTGATATAATTTCAAGCACAGCACAATGAAACCAACCTAAATTTCTGTTGGGGAGACAATAAAACAGAACTTGCATTAAGCCGCTCTCTAAATTCAACCAACAAAGTCTTTTCATTTTCCCTCTCTTAGGGTAGAAACACTAAAATAAAGAGCAACTTTGCTAACATCAGAAGACATGATTATACTTTCAGGAAATATAATATAAAACCTCAGTAGAAATTAGCAGAATTCCAAATATCTAATGAGCAGGTGATTTATTAAACTGTAGTTATTAAATTGATAAAGAGACTAGATGAGGCACAAATGTTCTTATTCAGCTCAGGTGACAATAATTTATCGAACACCTTGTACACTCGCTTTGCGGGGATTATTGACAGTAACATGCTATAATGTCATAGTGTGACTCTTTACAAGTTGGGTAAACTCGAGGCAAACGGCGCAATCAGTCACAGCCAGGTGGGGGATGTGTGAGGAAAATCTCACCGCTGCTTTGCAGGTCAGACGTTTTGTTTTTGCATCAATAAATGTCATCAGACGGAAAGTTATTTTACAGAGGATCTCTGCCTCTTCCTGTAGCCAAAATCCACTATTTTAAACGCACACAAACACTTTTTTCCAGGTGCATTTGGATTGACAGCTTGATGGATCCACCCACAGGCAGCCAAGTGGGTGAGGTGTCGGTGGTTCCTGGCAGCTTTGCCAAGTTCGGTGTGTTTTTACACTCATTTTGTGGCACTTATAAGATGTTTCCTGAAACCACACATCCTTCTAGATTTTAAACCACTTATCAAATATATAAATTGCAGTTACTAGGAAAATCTGGTTCTTACAAACCATGTAAACACTTTAATCGTGTATATTTACAATAATCTATAGTGTGTATATAAACATGCTGAGTGACAGAAGTGCTCAGAGCCACATCTGATTTGTCCACCCCATTTCCTCTCTCCTACATCAAGCAGCTGCCATGAGCCCAGAGCAACTGCAAGCAGTCGCTGTCAAGCTTTTGTCAGAGTGTGTGTGTGCGTGTGCTCCATCCCATCCATCTGTTTGCATCTTCTCAGAGTGTAGGAGCATGAATCAGTTCATGTGCGTTACATGCTGTGCTGTGTGATATAACTGCATATGTATAATCATATTCACAGGTCCTCAAATTCATGAATCTTTCTCACATTCACAAGAAGACACAGGAAGTGTGGGGGAAATTATATAACAAGTGAAGGTAAGGTAAGGCCATGCGAGGTCTGTTCTCCATCCAGGTGTATTTTCAAATGTAGAGAGATCCTACAGGAGATGTATTTCTTCTACAGCTGACAGCAGTTAACTGCAAAGGTTTACTGTAGATTTCGGTGTAATGTAACTGACAACTGTGGTGAGCCAGAAGTAGACATTGATTAGGCATTCGACCCCTGTCATTAAGCGAATGCATGCCAGCTTGACTTGATAGGAAGACACTGACTCAGGGATAAAACTATATGTCTACGTGCTATATAGATAATACATCTACTGTATCAAAGAGAGCACCGTTACACCAAGTCTATGGTCCAATACATCCATTAACAGAACTTTGGAGAACACGTGAGCTCTGTGTTCACATAGCAAACAGTTAAACAGTTTCAAACTACTAATCCAAAATCAATGTGATGCTAAAAATGGCCTTCAACGAGGAATACGCATCGCTTAAAAGTGTGCCTCGAAAAAGAAGATGTTAGGCTAGGTCGGTCATTTACAGGTCAAGAAAGCAAAGGAAATCACGTCTTCATTGGTAGTTGCACATGCAGTGGGATTGTTTATTTAATTTGTTTTTAAAGTGTGTGGATCTCCAGACTAAAGTACATGTTGTGGCAGGACAGAGCACCCACACTTGGCTGAAAATTCATATTATGAACACACAGAAGTTGAGAATCACAATTACAAGTTGATTTTTACAAATTGCAAAAAAAAAAAAAAATAGATGTATCAGCCGCAGGGTCTAAAATTAAGTTTTTTCCTCACCTTCCACTGTGGCAGGTTACTGAACATTTCTAGCAGCCAATTTTTGTCTGCCATTTCTGAAATCTATGTAGAAAAAAGAATTGTAAACAGTCAGTGGTACATAACAACAGAAATATGGAATACACCCTATAAACCCTGACTATTCTTAACTTAAGAATTGCTTTTTTAAAATAATATCTATTAATATAAGAACATCTGACCTGACCTGAAACTTTTACCTGCCACAGCCAACATGTACCCTGTATTTGGCAGGAAGCAGGTGCTAATTTCATTCCCTGATCAGCTGTCCACCCATCATCAGTGTTTTAGCCAGGTATAATGTTCTTCATTGTATAAATATATAGGATATTCTCTAGAGATATGTAGTGGATGGTACTGGTCATCCACTTATATTGTTGCGTGTTTATATATTTTCTTCTTGTCATGTCACCCATGTTGACAGAGAGCTTTACTCAATCACTCTGTCATTTGTAAACCAACTGTACTTTCAAGACAAACATGTTGGTATATGACAGTCAGAGATTTTGGTTATTTCAAGGGGCCAAATATATTACTTCAAGGCCAAGCCTCCATTAATCTTTTTTCTTTTTTTGTATTTGGTGGTGAGGGGGCAGCACATACACATGTGTGTATGTGCTCACACAAACACATACACAAGAGCAGAAAACACATACTCTCCATTTCCCTCTGGTCGTTTCTCAGCCTTTGAATTACACACACTGACTAATTGACCAACAGCCTGGTGCAGAATCTATCCCCAGAGAGAGACAGCAGCGAGAGGGAGAGAGGAGGCTGGTTAGGCACAATCACAATGAGAGCAGACTTAATGATGTGCTGAACATCAAAAAAAAAAGATCCTTAATAAGCTGAGAAATTCTCTCCCTTGCAAACAACTTGTCTTCTAAACATACATGTTTCTTTAGAAAAGCACAATTAGACAATTACACTAAAAAGTATAAATATCATTAAGACATATTCAGAGCTAATTAATTTAGAGGATGTAGCATTCTCATGTGGGGAAAGAGATGGAAAATACAGAAATAAGAGACGCGGCGAATGTTGAATTCCATTTTCTTTTGTTAATTTGCAGACTTCCCGCTGGGAGAGGTAAAATAACCCCCAGCCAGACTTTTTTCTTTTGCTGTTAATAATAATAGAGTTGCTTTTTCAGCTAGACAAATACTGAGCCTGATTTGCATACCTTAGGATGTGCATCGCTGCAGAAAAAGGGCCAAAATGTCCTTAAAAGCCGCAGCAGTTTCGGTGTGTTTTTGTTTTGGTTTTGTTACCCCTTCTTTCACTTTAATGTGCTAATAAGTTGTCAGAGGCAGTTCTCTGGATTTTGGCAGAGGCACATACGCTTATTATTCCTTTATCAGCACTCGCTTTTCACTCCTCTCTCTCTCAGTGCCATTCTCACCTGTCTCTCACCTCTCACCCACAGCCCCCCCTTCGTCTCCCCCTCTGTCTCCCAGGGGAAAGATGCCCAGGTTCCTCTCATGACAGATCTGTTCCCCGCAGATTTAAACTGCACATCCTGCCTCTCTTCAAGGTGACAGACTGTTGTATGCCCAATTCGCCCCTATAGCACGCCCCGATGTCTTTCTCACACTCTTCAGCACAAAGCACACACATTTCCCACAGATCAAACACCATCTTATCCCTATAAACTTTATCAAAGAATAGCTAGGAACAAGTACGAGGGAGAGATCCTGACGAGTTGCCACAGGGCACCGTATAAATTATCATGCAAATATGCTGATGCAGCTGTGTACTGGGGTGGGGAGTGGGGGAGTGTTAAGGTTAACTTTAGATTGACTTCAAAATTAGCTGAGGTTATGCACAAGTATTTAGAGATGGAAGAGACTTGAATATATACTGTTTATTACACACTAGCAGCTCTGTGAGGCTGTACTTAGGCACAGAAGTGCTTTGAGATAAATGCTAACATCAGCTTGCTAACATGCTCACAATGGCAATACTAACATGCTGATCATCATTTTAGAATAGCATGTTAGCATGCTAACAATTGCTAATTATCACTAAACACAAAGTACAGCTGGGGCTGATGTGAATGTAATTAGCTTTTCATGTATTTTGTTGTAAACCAAAGTATTAAAACAAGTCAGACTTCATTATGATGCTGGATGAAAAGTTAATGGATCACCAAAAGTTATTACATATCTTCTTTTCCCCTTAATGGCAATCCATCCAATAGTTATTGAGACTTTTCACTCTCAACCAAAAACGTGAATCTCATGGTGGAGCTAGAGGGAAAGTCAAGGGATCCTATGTCTCCTGAATGTATCCTTTGACCCATTTCAGTCTGGACCAAATTGAGTGACATTGCCATCCCTAGAGCCACACTGCTAGCATACCTAAAAAGAAGTTTGAAAGAGTATATAATTTCCATTTTAAAATTTTAGTTTTGACCTTTTTACCCATTGCTAGGTTACGATAAAATATTGTTGTAAATACTTTTGTAAAGAGTATTTTGAAAAGTTGGCTCTAATGTTGTATATTTTGTATTCACAGACATTTCTATTTGTCTTGTACATTTCTTCACTCCATTAAGAGCAAATATTGTATTTAGCAAAACCTAATTTAAAAGATGATGGTAATGTTGGTTTGTATATTTAGTATCTATGGTGATTTAAAAGTCATATGACTGATCAATGGACTGTATGACAGTCAACGCCTTAGACAAAATAGACAAAAAACGTTGAATAATGAACTGAGTCATCAACTTTGAACGTAGCTAGTGCAAGGTTTTTGTTGGAGTAGGGGTTTATTAGCCTGACTTTGCCAGACCAATTCAGAAATGCAAATTAGTCTGAAACCTCTCAGTTCATTTTCGTTTTTCATGGGGTGTTATCAACGGGCGCAGACCAAAATGCCTCTGGACACAACTGGATGGACCTACAACCAATCAGAGCAATGAAACGTGTGACGTAGCGCTGAGCGAATCCTTCTGTAAGTACGGCAGACACATCTTTATTATCAACAAAAGCTTTAAGTGCAGTTGTTTGTTCTTCTTTTAGAGAAAATATACCATCCAGGTCATTTAATTCTGACACGATAGCAGAAGAACATTCCACATCAGTGACAGCCATCTTGGTTGTTTGTAAAAATGCCTCCTCTGTACAGCCATCGTATCAAACCTGCCCCATATTAGATAAACAGTTGTGATTGGCCCGACCCGGGCCAGGTCGGCTGGAAATCTGTCTGAACGGGTGGAGGACCACATCTGACGGAGCAAATAGAACATGAGCTTGCAGATTCGTCTGGTCCCCAGGCTAGGGGTTTATAATTAATGATGACAAAGCCATACAAGAAGTTTGACACCAACAGAGAACAAAATAAATAAATCAGTAATAGTAATGGTGACAGTCAGATGAAGGGCCACAGAGAGAGAGGAAAGGAGATGCTCCATCATTTTCACTTGCATGCATGTACAAGTACACACTTCCAGCAGAATGTCAGAAGAGAAAAAAGTCCAATTCACCTGCAAATCAGACACCTTTATGTGCTAAATGAGGCGTGCTGACAGAGCACGATCTTCCGGCTGCGCCGCCACCCTTCAGGTATTAGAGGGTTTTAACAAGACACATGAAAGCATCCAAGATGTCCACTCTCCCTCTCATCCATCGCATCCAATAAAAGGTGAAGCGGCAGAAGCTCAGGATGAGACTTATTTTACTGCCTTTTTCTCTCTTTTCACCTCAAGCTAGTCAGAGCGAGTTAGCGTCTCACCCCGATGTGTTCATAATTCAAATGGCAATGCTGTCTGTCGCAGTGATGCGCCATGCATTATTCAGCACAATGCTTTCCTCCTGCAAACAGACAAATAGAGCACTATTATGGCAGCACTAAGGCAAAAAGCAAACAATCAAAATGGCAGACATTAATTGCTTAATTAGGAGACAAAACAAATTGAAGTTGACGATGGGGAAGCAGTCACTTTATATTGGCAGCTGTACATAATTTGAAACTGGCTCAGGTTGTCTTACAGGCGCAACAGGTGCATGTCAAGCTTTAACAAATAATGACATGTTTCCGCTGTATATGGAAGTGTATGACACTATTAATCTATTTCTGACTCCTGAATGAAGTTTACCTTCAAAACAGCAAGAAAGTTCAGAAAATTCATGATGATCTGACATAAGAGAGCAACTACTGATTATTTTCATTATCAATTAATCCAACAATTATTTTCTCAATATGTCGGATAATCATGTGGTCTATAAAATGTTAAAAGACAGTGGAATAAAAATGTTCATCACAATTTCTCAGAGCTCCAGTTGACATCTTCAAATAGCTTTTATGGTCTGACCAACATTTCAAAACTAAAAGTTATTCGATTTACAATGAAAAAACAAAACAGAAAATCAGAAAATCCTCATATTTGAGAAGCTGGAACCAGAAAATATTTGGATTTGTCTGAACCAATTAACAGATTATCAAAAAAAGTTGCAGAATAATGTTCTGTCGATCAACTAAACTGGGGAATACTGTAGGTCCAAGGGAGAAAAAAATGTGATATCAGTAAATGTTTAATTTTGGGGGGGGGGGACTTTAAGCTATGAAATTAAACTTTTACCTCAACTTATAAACATGATTACTGGGAGGCCATGAATGAGAACAAAGAAAAAAATTGCTATTTATTGATTATTCTGGTCAAATTAGAGAAAAATCCTATGCAAAACTGGGTTCTTTAAAGTAAACTCAATCCATTGATTAAATCTGACCTACTGCTTCGAGGTCCAGCAAAGATCAAATAATGTAATGGCCTGGGTGTATGCATAGACCTTTTGTTTGATACTCTGGGTCAATACTGCTGATACAATCATGGGTCAAGGTACGAGGTGAGGTAGCACCAGGTTGATTAAAAGCTGACTATAATCCCAGACAGACTCTGAGAGTCTCAGTGGACAAACATGAGAGACTCATCACTGCTTTTATCGAGTACCCATTCTGCTCCACAGTGATCAATCAAATAACGATCAAAGAGAGCAGTCCCAGAGCTCCCTGAAAACAGGAAGCTCCCATGTTTTTCAGTGGAAGTATAATCTAATCCAAACTGTTGATCAGCCCCAAGCTGTTAAAGTCTCCTTCTGTTCAAAGCAGTCATTGAAACGATGACACGTTTTCTTAAATCTCACGCTGCATAAACCCAAGCAGTTGAGTAAGAAGTTCCTGCCTGACAAACTGGTAGCATGTTACTTCATACCCAGTGGTGTGTGTGTGTGTGTGTGTGTGTGTGTGTGTGTGTGAAAGCCAGTCGAAAGGAGGGGATGTTGTTCCACCTGACACAGCTTCTCCGCCCACCTGACAAAACGTTAATTTGGGGAGCGGTCGTTCCTTTGTTTCTCAGAGGAACAGAGCCACCGGGTGGCCGCTGAAACCTTTCTGCTGATGTCTCATCACACAAAACACAGGCATGGATGCATTAGAGCATCTACATCCACACACACACTTACCAATGCACTTAATGCTTTCGCCATCACAGATACGTTGTTGGACATGCACGTATGGACAAAAATCACACGTGCACGCCACACGTGGAGTGAAAAAAAGCAAAAAGGAGGAGACACTTGTTCTAAAAAGACACTGATTTATATTCCAAAGTGCTCGTGTCAAATCCCGCCATGTAAAAAGGGCTCTATAACTAATAAATGAACACACGATAAAAAAGATTCCCTTCAAATCTGCCTGTGTAACGTGAATCTTTTATGCAAATGGAATTTCAAATGAGGTGGAGCTATCTTCAGAGACCTTGACTGTTTTTCCACAGCCCTCTATTAAAATTTATGCCACCGCTGATTTATAAATTTTATTAATAGAAGCTCGCTGCTGAGGAAAGGGAAGCAAAAGTGATGAAACAGCTTCACTTCTGTCTTTCTTCTCCATGGTCCCTCTTTCCCATTGCTGGTCCAGCAGGTCCCTTGTCACTCTCTCTCTCACTCTTTTATGCTCCCTCCCTTCCTCTGTTTCTCACTCTCTCTCTCTCTCTTATTCCTCTGTGGTGTCTCATAGTGATTTTATAATTGGGCTCTGCTCATTGTTATTCAAAACCCTGTAGAACCAATTAGCGGCAGACCTCCCGACCTTCAGTTGCTATGTAATGGTGGTAACTAAAGACTCTAAGTGAGGCAGCTGAGAGCAAAGGTCTGAATTTTCTTTAGTTCCTGATAAATAATTCTGTCAACCCTATCACATGCAGACATTAAACAGAATTGCTAGTTTAAGGCTCCCTTCTTTTTTAGGGCTTTTTTCCCCCCACTTTTTTACTGCCTTTAATTAATCTTTAAAGATAGCCTGGATGCTCCCTCCCTGCTCTCTTGTCAGATAAATGTTGAGATAAAAGGATAATGAGACTTTGCAGGGAGCCTGGTGGAGTCAGGGAGGGGCGGCAAGTGACCTCTGCCAACAAGTGGACCGCCAGAAACTGAGTTGATTTCCAGCAAGAAAATATTCTTGCTGATATTGTTAAGAATCCTCCACTTTCTATCACATCTCAGTCTTTTAGTGACTTTTATTAAAACCTATAACATCACACAACTATTGTCAGTGACAGATCTTTCTGCTTTTATTGCCAGATGGCTGCATGACCATTAAATGTGACTGGATTCAGCGTCACAGATTGCTGACGGACCAGGGACTATGATCCAATGTTGTGACAAAAAGAAGAAGCTGTGAGAGTTTGTGTTATTTCAACCCATTCTAAAAACTACCAATTAGTGTATACTACGGAGCTCATCAGGTACCAACTTTAACATTTTTTGAACATTTGTGTGCACAAATGAGTAATGTGTACCCTCAAATTAATAATTTCTGCAGAACTTACAAGCACAAATTAGGCTTATAAATGATTCTAGTTATAGGAACGGAAAAGCACTGTTAGCGACAGCTAGCAGGTATGTGTGAGGTTTTAGTTTAAAGGTGCCATCATATTACTGAATTCATTAAACCAAGTCAATAAAGATATCATATTTATTCCATTTCTTCTTGTTGAGCTTTTATATGACACTGAAAGTTATTAAAGCGCTCCTTGGTCACTATGTTGGCCAGATTTGGTTGCTAGCATTTTAGCGTCTTTCAGCTCATTGTTTCAGTTTTTTGGCCCGCAGCTTTACCGGTTCAGTCTCACCGCTCTGTTAGCGTTAGTTTACGCTACCTAGCCAGCACCAAACAGCAGACAGACAAAGTTAGCGACAAGCTGGAGGACAGAGTGGAGCACAGAGCTACACAGAGCTAAAAGGAGAGTTACATTCGCCATGTGGCCAGAAACAAGACTCCAAGTGAATGCTAATGTTGCTTTGTGTCTGTTGGATGAGTAAATAAGAAACCGTTTGCCAAACTGGTTCGCCACAACAACTTTATAAGTTAATAATATGTCAGTGTTGTGTTTACAGCTTGTTGCACTGCCTGCAAGTGGTGAAAAAAAATCAATGAATGCATGTTTAAAACCATTACCTACATTATATTTTAAGTAATCTGTACCCTTCAGCGTACTCTTGGCGAGAAGAGGGGCCCGACAGAAATGTCCTGAATGGGGTTTGTCATTGCTTAGTTACAATCTTTGTTTGTATGTGTTGACACAACAAGCTTCATATCTTAGGCTTTAATAAGATCTCCTGAGCTGAGTTCCCTGATTCTGATCTGTGAGGAACTTCCTCAAGTCAAAACCACTAAGCTGTAACTAAATGTTAAGATACTGTACAAAAGCAGAAAAAGAAAGAGTGGGTATGATAGAGGAGAAGAGGAAATGAGAAAGACAGAGAGAGAGAACATAAAAATTCAACTTCACCTGAACACGTCTGGGAAGTTGTCCTTTGACATCCACAGGGAAATGTCTGTATCAGCCCGGCTTAAACAAAGACAACCTGCCACAGTCCATACATGTCTGGCTGGGCCCTGGTCACGCTCCAAACAAACAGAAGATGAACTTTCTGCAACCTTGTCAACACTGAGTCACAGTTGGGAAGAGAAAAGAAGCCTTTGTTCAACTACAACATTAAATACTGACAAATGTTATCAGACAGTCCACAGTCACAACAGATAACTCAGATATAACATTAGGCTCAGCCAGATGTCACCCAGTAACACTTAGGCAGCACCTGACAGCACTCGGCATCGTAAGGAAACATCTGACATGCAGAAAGAAAGCCTCAGGAAACCCCTATAAATATAGCAGAGAGAGAGTCCGACTAACACACATGTAATGTTGACTTATTGATGGACATGCAGACGGACAGAGGTCGACAGACTGAGAGGTATTACACAGACAGAAGATACACAAGCCCTTTCTTTTTCTGTTTTTCCAAATTTAAAAGATTCTTGTGATCAACCTGTAGACTTAAACGCCAGTTTTGAATTTATGCTTGTCGGGAGTAATGACACAAAATAAAAAAATATTTACAAACACAGACAGTGGTGGCAAAATACTCTCTGACAATTTAAGGGTCCCGTGCCAAAAACCTGTCAAGTGCGACTACACATTTTCATTGGTCGCACCAGTGCGCCTGAAATTTAGTAGGTCTGATTAAAAAATTTAAAAAGCATAAGAATATTTTTTAACAAAACACTAACTGGGTGTGCAGACATTTGCCTTTGAACAAATAAAACATATTTTCAGTAGATTATTTTGTCAGCGTATAGGGATTTTATGTACATCTTGCACGTGCCGCGCATGTCTGTGTGTGTGTGCAAGACCGTGTCCTGTACTCCTCCCACACTCATTGCGTGCAAACGAGACAGATCGTGTTGAACAGTGCTTTTGCTGTTCCATCATTCCAAATTGAAATGATAAAAAAGCACAATGTCTTCCATTGCTGTTAGTTTTGTGGTTAGGTCATTTTGAGACTTATTTTGTAGTACGTTTACAGCCAGCGATTACAGCAAGATTTAATGGTAACTGATCTCATGTGCTTTTCTTACACCAGAGAACTCAAAGTTAATACTTTGAGATCATTTGCAGAATAGCGGTCGACTAGCAAATCTGCAAACCTATTTTTTTTTAAATTGTTTATTTCTAAATTGAATGTCTGTTTTAAGAACTTTTTCCACTGGATAAATAAGCACTGCTATTTTACATATGGACTCATTTATGTGTATTCGACTTTAAAGACTTATATGAGGCTTTTCAAATGCGGAGAGTCCATATTTGGAGCGCAAAAACAAAAACGCTATAACCAGCACCGGTATCCATGCTAGGAGCTGCAGCATCAATACAGATAGCAGCCTGTTCACGGTCAGTTGCATTTTCAGTGCTGCTCCTCACTTTTTAACATTTCCACATGCAAATAAACTTCACATTATCAACAAAATAATCAGCTTTATTTTTTAGAAACCCCAAAAGTATTTTATGTTTTATAATTTTTATTGCATTTTCTGGGGGTCCTAGGTGTTAACTAGGGAGTACGAGGTGGACATACAAATATAGACAGGAATAAGTGAGCGCGTCTTTGGAGAAATACATATCCTGTCAGGAGCAGAGGGTATCTGAAAGTAGTAGCCTTAACAGTCTGAGATATCTGTCAAACTCCTGCGAGTCCTAATTGACATCTCGTATTAAATCCTGATAGACAGTCCAACATGTTGTTGACCAGATTGGTCCGAGAAACCTGAATTTCACCACTGTGTGTGCAGTAAACTGCAGGAGTAATTGGACCTCAAGCCAGACGGAAAATAAATGCTTTTATCGCCACTGGCATAATGTGCAATGATTGACATCGAAAAGCAAGGACTGCCATTTCAATAATCTCACTTTAATAAGAATTCATGAGGGCGGTTTGCCTGATTTTCCCCTCTATGGTTGTGTGTGTGTGCCTGTGTGTGTGTGTTTGAGAGAGAAAGAGCGTGTGGGTGCACATTTGTATACGGCATGATTGAGATACCGCAGAGTGTGAAAAAAGTGACGGAGGAGTGGGTGCAGGAAAGACAGACAGCAAAACAACATCAAATATCTTATTTTCACTCGTGGGCTGCCAGACGTAAAAAATAAAACTAATGAAAAGCAGAATGGGCCTACTTTCAGTATTCCTGCGTTCAGACACCAAGGGCTCGTGTAAGAGAAACTAATGACACAGATGAGAAAATAGCCCTCTAGTTAGTCCCATTAGCTTTACTAATAATGAACTTTGAGACCTTTCACACAGCAGTCTAAAATCCCTTTAGCGCAGGGTGCTAAGGGCCATTTTGCTGTGCATAATGCTAACCCATTAAAGGTCTACAGTTCCCCTTAATCAGTAGTGGTTCCCTCTCTTGTGTAATAACTACTGGATTATTTAAAACGGATGCTCCCTTTTACCAAACTGGCAGTTAGCAAACATATCAAACCACACATTCAAGTGGATTAATTGATTTAACGCATGAATGCATGCATGCACTGGCACAAACACCAACAAACATGCTCCCGCACATGTGCACACAAACATAAAAAACACTTCCCCTGCTTAATATCAAGGCTGGAACTAATGAGTGCCAGACCAACACTACTAGCCAAGGCATGAGACAGACACGACTCCTCTTAATAGCTCAAGCAGGGAAGGATGTATTGATAATTGGTGGAGGACATTATGTTAATAGTCTAACAACAATGGATGCACCATCTCCGTCTAGAGAGATCTCTGCCAAAATATAAGTCAAGGCTTGCACACTTGAGATGCTGAAAAGTCTCTCTCAATAAGCAATGTCTGGAGCAGCTCATGCCTGTCGCATTCTCAAATAGTTTACTTATATCTTTGCTGATATCAAACCACCCCATCTACTTTGGCCCTGCTTTTATTGTAACCCCATCTGTCACGGAGAGATAGACATCAGCAATTCCCCTATTATATATTGCAAAAATGCAGCTGGATTCTTCACATGACAGCCTTGTTTACTCTCTTGTAACATCAGCCTTGTTTCAGTGTCTTCTTTTATCTAAATCTGAGTGCTTGTGAAGGCGGGGGGGGGGGGGGAGCAATTTGTTGGCAGGATAGGAAATGAAGTTTCCTTCTTTTTATTGGGATGCTGGTGGGATCACATGATACTGCCAGGGATGTGTGGCTTGTGGGAAGAAGAAGTAAATCCTGGTGGTTTCTTCAGACAGCTCTCTCTCAGACATGTTTACTGTATGTGCATTAGGCTTGCCACGGTAGTATGTAGTAGTAGTCGGTGTTACCGGTGTTACACGGTGTTCGGGCATACACTGATTACATTGCTTGCCCACTGCCTCCACCATCATTTTGCCTTTCTTTTATAGAATTAAACCCCTTTAGTTCATTTTCGCATATCAGCTCCCACATTCATCAAATTAAAAAAAACTACAATTTGTAACATACTAAGCATTTTATCAATACTTAGTCAGATGACAGATGCTACAATTATTAACTGAAAGTGTCTGTTCCGTACAGCAGCAGCAGAGTCGCAGCACAGAGTAGCAGGAGTCAGATTTCACTTATCACGTGATGAAAGTAAAGAGAGCTGACCGACAAGATGATAGCGGGGGATTTAACATTAAAGATCAAAATAAGCGCTCCACAGATATTGAGCATCATAGACGAATATATTTTCTTGTATAATGTCCGGTGTAATCGATGACACCAGTGTTGATTAACCGGTGGGAACACAGGTTAATCAACACTGGTGTAATTTGTCCAAATTAATTGGAACGCAACCTGCGTAGCCTTTCCTACAATACTTTGTAGAATTGAAACAGTTCGCAATGCCTCCTCTGCCTACAAGACAGTTACAAGTCAGCAAACAGGCTTGCCTTTATCCACAATTTTTCCATCTATGGTGTCAAATCCAAAATGCTTCCACACATTACTTTTCCAATGCGATGAAGTCATCTTTGTCTGATAAGTACGGCATGCTACAGTTGTTGTTCCCTCATTCCTCTGTTGCATATTTTAAATATGCTGGGAGAGAGGGTTCTAGCAGAATTAGAGGGTTAAGTTACACTTAAATGGATTAATCGATTGTTCATAGATAGACATACAATTAGTGGACATTAATACACAAACTGAATATGTCAGGGAAGTGGCTCAGATCAGAATGCCTAGAAGCAGGCTGACAAGCCAGGTCATTAAAGCTACCTTCAGTAGCACCTTTATAGAGCCGTTATTCCACCTCGCTGTCTGTATAAAACGTACGAACACGGAATGGGGGGGCACTGTTGTTCCGCCATTAAGGCGGCAGCAGAGGTATTAACAGAGCCGAGTCAACGTCTGTGTAAATGGGGGAGCCAGCAGGACGGGGCCTGGGTGTGACGTTTTGATGACGTGTTATGTGTGCGACTCACCATCAGAGGATTTAAAAAGCAGCTAACAGCAGTTAGCAGCTAATTGAAAGAAGAAGAAGTTAGCAGCTAGCCTACAGAAAACGAAAATATCTGCGAATTGGAGAGACAACGAGGTCCGGGAGCTCCTTACCCTAAGCAAAAGCAAAGGATGAGATCAATGATGCGTATGTTATACATCACACTAGACGCAGACACTGTTGTGTTACACGTCACGCCTGTTTTGCTCCCAGCATTATGCCGGCGTTGTTTGGTTCAGTGTAATTAAGCAAAGCTGGAGGAATGACGGGTCTTCTTTACAGCAGTATTGTGGGATTTCTGTTTAAAAAGAGCTTGTGTCTTGAGAGAAGAGAGTTCCATTTTCTATATTGCCCGCCACTCACTCAGATGGTAACACCACTCACACTGCACACTGTAACACCAGACCTGCCAGGCAGCACTCAGCCGCTGCAAAAGGGTTTCCTGAAAGCCTTCAGAACTATGAGAATAGAGAAAATGTTTTTGGAGAGTTCAACGTCACCGTGACCTTTACTTTGAAATTGCTATTATCTTGGTGTGGTGTGGAAACACCAATGATACAAGGTTTTAGAAGGGAAATGGTTCTTTCGCAATGAAGCTTGGTTATGTGACCTAGAGTTGTACTGGACTGACACAGCAGCAGGAACGTGAAAAAAAAAAAAAAGAAAAAGAGGGAAGCTGAGTGTAACCAGGGTCTATCTACTCTTGATTACAGTTACTAAAACAGCAAAAACATTTCTTATATCGCTGATAGTGATAACAGCCAATAGTCTCTGTGTTGTGTTTTGTGATGTTGATGGACTAACGGCTGACAGCTACAGCAGTTAACTCCAACGCTGAGACACAGCTCCGATGTCGATTCACAGATAATTTATTGCTTACAAGCACTTCGGGATCTGGGGGATACAAGCCCGGCCTCAGTAAAACTATTCAGTATAAAAGAAAATCATAAACAAAGGAAACTTACAATACTAATGAATGATTTCTGTAGCCAATCTAAATAAACATTAACTGAATGATTTCTGTAGCCAATCTAAATAAACATTAACTGACAAATTATAGAGCCAACGGTCCAAGACTTCTTAAAAATTACACATTACACAAAGACACTACCGATACAGATAAATTAGTACACATAGATAATTACTCTGGATGTCAATTTAGTTACCGTCTCTCTCTCTGATAGGCTATACATTAATATTTACAGGTTTTCATTTAACAGTCAACCACTCACCTGGGGGATACAAGCCTGGTCTGACTTGTTCCCCCGGTGATGGACTTTATAACTGCATTGTTACCATGGATACTGTGTAGCTTAGTAATAAATATGAATCATAAAAATACGAAAATAACACAAATATGTACAACTTACAACTATCAAATAAAGGTAACATTACTGACAAAATTAAATTCTATATTACAAGATTTTGCTATTAGACAAAGTAACAATTTAAACCTCAAATTATGTATTTAATGTAACATGCAAGAAGCATATGTTAGACGAGGTTGCACAGAGACATCTGGAAATAACTGAAAGTTCAGCATGAGAAATGATGGAGTAAGAAAAGAGAGAGGTGAACTAAAGGAGGCTGATGAGAGGGAAAGGTTGAAGGAGACAAAAAGAGACATGAGAAAGAGGAAGTAGAAAGATGAGGAAAAAAAAGTAGGTGTGAAATGCAACATGAAGCAGTCATTATGTTGGGTATTGGTTTAAGCATCATGTGGTTGTGGTGAGCACAGATGGGCATCCGTCCAGCCGAATGGAAAGCAGGTTGTGAAAGACAAATATGCTGACCCAAACCCATGATGTTCCGCAAAAGTTAAGAGCGGTTTCATGTTTACACAAAAAAACATACAAAGGCAAGAGCTGAAAATTCAAGCTGACTAACTCAGGCATGTCATGTTCCTCTTTTTTAACCTCATACAAAAAATGTGTATGTGCTGCAGTCAGTGCCTGTATTTAATTGTTTTTCTTCTTTTAAAGTATGTGTATACCTCTTAAATTTAACGGCTAAAAAGGATTAACTCTTAATAACAATAATACTCCTAGTTTTGGAGGCAATGTAATGTTTTTAGTGTTGCATAGTTTAAAGTGAGCACATGTTAAATCACGAGGCCCAGATGCATCAATATAATGTTGACTGGATAGACATGACAACTCATTGTCCTGGGGTTTTCCTCCAAACCCCTTAAACCACTAAACAGATGGCAATCCACAAAATTGTTTTCCTCACAGGAGAGGAAGCAATGTAGCACAGTGAAATTGGCCAACACCATGACGCAACAACTCGACAGGAATGTTAAACCCTCCAAACGATACCAAACTTAATTACTTTCACACTGGTGGGGTGTTTGCATCTGTGAATCTTAACACTTGTTTCCGTTCTTCAACACCAGCACTGGCCCTCTGAGGAGTCCAGAGCACGACCCCTCCCTCGAGCAGGGTCTGCAACAAGGGTCATAAGCTTCCCCCCCCTCCATGACCACTTCAGCAGCCCACCATAAATCCTTAACGACAAACTCTATAAACTTCTCTGGGCTTGAATATTTATGGATGCCTGTGGTTCCCCAGAGTGCCGTTTTCTGTCTGGGGCTCAACACACGACAGAAACTCTTCTGGAGCGGCTCTGGCCTGTTAGGGCTCTCATGGTGAACAGAGCTTGCGAATACAGACGTGGTGGTCTGCTCGGCTCGGGTCATAAACAAAATGGCCCCCTGCGGTAAAAGAGGAGTAACATATCAGAGTTTATACAAATCCATAACACAAGCATAAACCAACCTCTCCAGCTGCCTGCGGCTCAGACTACCATGGCTCATGCTGCTCAGGCTTCCTGACTTTAATCAAGCTTAAGTCTTTTAATCAAACAAAGAGTTGACAGGTAGTAAATATCACCTCAGGCTGTATTATCTCATCATCATCAGATCTTATTCGGAAGTCTTCTTCCAAGAGTGCCAAAACAGCCATTTAAGTCAAATTACTAAGATGGAAAACGTGCCTGTATCTGTCTACGTTGACCCGGCAGTTTAAAATGTAAACACTGCTCAGCATTACCTTTAATATGCTTTTAATCTCGGAAATACTGTTCAGTTTAGCCTCTCAGCAGTACATGACCCTAAAGTTTAACACATTTGAGAAAGGGTTGAATGGTGAAATGTAAAGTTGCACATACTGTTGCCAATACTTAATGCTAACTTTGTAATTGTTGCTGCAACGTCAGCCATGATGAAAGAAGTAACCCTGCAAACGTCAGCCTCTTGTTGTTGATGTTCATATGTCTCTGGTATTTTTTACTTTTCTTAAGAAACTAAACAATTCCTGACTTCTGACTTAAAATGTCATGCAAGGAAGGAGTATGCATTAAAAAAGAAATCGATTTTCTTTGGTCACATGTGGATATTTTTTAGATTTTTGTTTTATTGGGGAAAATGCTTCACACAAAGTTCCCCATGAAAATCACAGGTAAATAATTATGTAAATTGGAAGTGTGCAAGACAATAGTCAAGTTTACATCCCTAATGCTGATATACAGCCCGATATACCCTCTACAGACCCAAGTTTGCATTGAGCTGATTAGAAAATGCTAGGTATTGAGCACTGTTATACCTTCCATAATATGTTTATAGGTAACAAACATGTTAAATGTGCTGAGAGAAACCGACTATTCCACGTCTCATATTTTATCCAGTTTTTTCCAGTTATTTTTGCCAGAAATAGTTTTGCATCTGTAATTTTATTTACTTGTGCATCACAACAGGGGTCAGGTCAGGTTTAGTCAGGGCCTTCCCCAGGCTATACTTGGCATGCAAATTCACCACAGATGCAAACAGAGAGCCAGAGAGCTTAAGCATTACAGTAAATAGTACATGTCACATACTGTAGACAGTTGCAGACATACAAGAGGGGATGTTATATAGTATACGTTTTTTATGGCATCTTTATTCTCATCTTTTTTTCCTTTCTCTCTTGCTAGACTGTTAGGGTTAATTAAGAGCCCACACACAGGTGATATGGCGTAACCATAGGGCTGGGAGATAAAATGATAACGATAATTATCGCGATATAATTTTCCTCAATATAAATATAACAAATGTTCAATAAATGTTTGATATAATTAAACCACCCATAAACCAGGAGAGGGGGGTACTAATGCACCCTAAACACTAGTTTCCAAATAGCAAGTGTTAGTACGGAAGAACAGGAATTGAGATACAGCTATGGTTTATAAATTGAAGGAAAAATACGTCAGGAGAATTTCCTTATACCACTGTTCATGTATGTTTCAAAACTACTTCTTCACACCACTTTCATACCCACTACTTGTAATAATGTTCTTGAGGGGCTCACAGGCCTTCAGTGCCTTTGGATAATTTTCAGCACAGGAAGCAGAAACCTTGCCACACCTCATGAAACTCTGACACAAGACAGAACCTGCACAGAACTTTCATTGTGTTCTGTTACGTGTTTGCAGAGGTGTTAACGTGCAGTATAGTGGAGGTGGCACAGCCCGTGCTACCGTCCAAGTTCTGCTGTTAAAAACCTCTGACCTTGGTGCAAAAGCTGAACAGTTTTTATAAGTCTCTTAGCACTCCTACACAGCGGTAATCTTTCACATTACTTTTTCTAACAACTTTCGTTCTTTCTAATAACAGTAATTCCCCCCTTTTTTCCTCTGATTCATAAGTAATATGTCTTTAAGGGGAATGGAGGTCTGCCAATAGCCAGCTGAAGAAAAATAACTTGCAAGTAATTTCCCCCCGGAGTTGGTGGATGTATTAAGCCAATCTGACTGGGCTAGAAGTGAATGTTTGTTAGATTATGAGAGGAGGGGGGAGGATGCAGGTGGTGGGAGTGCATGTGTGTGTGTAGAGGGGTGTTAATGCGTTGACATGATTACAATAACAATCAACCAGATGCTGACAATACTTAGCATTCCCTCCCAATATAATGCTGTTCGTTTCCTAATACATGATTGAGTATTGAGTGAGTGACTGAGCTATTTATGAGGTATTTATTTCCATTTTCTACCCCCATTTCCCATTTAAAATCTTGTGGTAAGTGCAAAGAGTTCATCAACAGGCAGTGTGTCAGTGTGCAATTATGAAGACCTGCTTCCCTAAGCATGTGGGTTCCGCTGACGAATCCATCCAGAGCCTTCAGCAACCTGCTATTTTTGAAATCTAACATCATAAATGTGAAAGGTTAGATTGAGAGTACCCCACGTTCTGAGCGACAGAACTGGATGGCACAGAAGGAAATAATTTCAAGAGGGAGTGGTATAGTGTTATCACAGACTTAGAAAAATATCCTCAGTGAAATAAATACAGTATATTTCAGCCAGCCAACTCACGTGGAAAATATTTTTATGTTATTGCAGAATATGTTGGGATGATGTTGGGCGAGCAAGCAAACGCTCAGCACAGCAGAAATTTGGGAGTGACAATTACTGTATAACTATAACCCGAAAAATGCATTAGATACATTTACTATGTAAAACAAGGAAAAGCAGCACATTCTCACATTTGAGAACCTGGAACCATGAGATATTTGGCATTTAACTAATTAATCGACTAATCGTTGCAGCTCTAATATTCATTCACTTACGCGTATTGAAAATCTCCAACTCATGAAATGTTGTGGAGCACACAAACCCGCTGCTTACCTAAATATGCGGTATGTGGTGAAAATGTGAATTTGACTTATCCAATTTGTGAAAAATGTCATACTGAGTTCTCCATGAAGCCAAATATTACAGGGGGAAAATGTGTGAATGGGCTTTGTGCAAGACAACAGTCATGTTTATATTTCTAAAGTCAAAATATTCTACAGAAACTCCAACAACACAAAACATACTGCAAAACTAATTCAGGCCCTATACTCGAATACAAGTATTCATTTTTCACCAATACATAAATCAACAGCATGAAAGCATCACAATGCAAACCAAATAACAACCACAGAGGTGTTTCTAATATTTAGTCTAACCTCATGATTTAAGTGGGGTGGACAAAATATCAGAAACACCTCTCAGTGTAACGCAACACAAATCAACGGCACCACAACTACAACATTCAAAATGACCATAAAGTTGAATCAACATCTCTAAAACAGTTTCAGCAAAAAGTAAACCTTCATGGAGGTAGGATGTATTTATTGCTGGGTTGTTATATTAGACTGCACTAGTTTTAACTGGGTGGACCTAATAAACTTGCAACCGAGTGTGTAAACAATACTGTAAAGCTTATTATATGTTTGGATACTAAGTACAGATTAATGGCAGAATATAACAAAACACCACCAAGCCAACACAAACCACTGCACAGCTTAAGTAAAAGTCCTGCATTCAAAATTTTACCTAAGTAAAAGTACAAAAGTATTAGCATCAAAATATTTCAGAATAATGTATGTTAATGGTTTATAATTATTGATGCAGTCACGTTTACACATTTAGACTTTAAATGTTGCAGCTGGTAAAGGTGAGGCTCATTTTAATTAGTTTATATTCTGCTGGGTATCTTGTGAGTTTCCCCCCAAAGTGTTATCTTATCAATCTGCAAAGTAACTAGTTACTTAAGTTATCAAATAAATGTAGTAGTGGAGCAAAAAGTACAATATTTGCCTCTGAATTGAAGTATAAAGCAGCAGAAAATTAAAGTAGTACCTCAAAATTGTACTTGTCTTGCACAGTGTTTGAGTAAATGTACTACTTTCCACCACTGGATGTATCAAATACATGACTTACACATCTCTCTTAGCTATAGCAGACAGAACTGGCCTGTGTTCTGTATTCCACATCACCTCATAAACTAATTAAAAACTAAAACTAATTACTCATTATACAGAGCAGCTTAATAGCAAATCAATCACAAATCACATACAAGCCCAATTTGTGACTTTACTAGCAACACATATGCACCACTGGGGAAATTACTGGGGAAAAGCCACAGAACGAGCAGAGAGAAAGAACAGAGGTGTATTCTTCAACACCTTCCAGTGTTTGAAGATTGAAGACTTCATGGTAACAAAGTGTTCAGTCACCATGTCATTTAATTTCCCGCTGGACTTCAAGTCTGGATGGATGAGGATTCAAGTCTCTTCTGTTCACTTGGGGTTCGGTTTCGAAGTAGCTACGTCCCGTCAGATCATATACACAGTTACCTGTAATTTGGTGAAGTTGTCTTTCACCAAAAAGTCCATCTCCACTTTACATTACTACTAGCCAACTTTCCCGGTTGCTTGGTTTAAATGGCGGTGCTTTCTGTGAAGACTCGGCCTTCTCTTAACAGTTTTCTTACAGAGTCCTGAACATGAACTGTTTCGCTGTGGCATTAAGTGGACTCATCTGACTGTTGTTTTAATAAATAAATAAAAGGATGAAAACTTAGCTGCCTTCCCTTCAGTAGACTTGACCGAAATATTTATCTTCTACCGATAGTAGTGCAATACTCCCTTTCACCACACAAACTGACAGGAAGCGACCGTTACAATCCAGGGGGGCGCTGTTTCACCTATTGGGAAAGAGGTGGCTGTGACAATGATGCAAATGAATAAATCATTAAATCTTTATTAAAAAATACCAAAATAGCTCAATAGCTCACTGCAGCTGAACTCACATGTGATAGACCAAGATGGAGAAGGAGAGCGATTGAGTTTGATGATGATTTATTTAATTTCTAATAATTAAAAGTTAAAACATTAATATGCATAAAGGATCATAGCAACAAACAGCATGCACATGACCACATACATGTACCTGGATTGAGCAAAGGGAATAGCAGATGCAACAAAAGAAGAGGGGTAGGGATTCAAAAAATCCATGCACTTTTGTTCTGTTGTCATTGGCCAAATGTTAAATATACAACTATATGTATAGATACAACTATACTTGCAATGACCAGCTTCCAGTCATAAATGTATGTATATGAGGCCAACTTTAATGACTTGCATGATATAAACTCTTAATGTGATTTTACTGTTAAGAAGTATTGTCTATATTACTTTTTAATGTTGCAATAAACTTGTTTTTTATTCTGGTTCCTCTGCTCCCATCCTGATAGAACGTAATACACACCAAATATTTATACATCATTATTTATACGTCTTAATGATGTATAAATATTTGGTGTGACTGCTTCCTCAACAGTACTAAAGTCATCAACAGTTTTAAACCTCATTCCCCTGTTTTAAAACATAAATAAACATACAAATATGTGCAACATTATGTGAGTCTAAAATAGCAGCTGCAGTAGCAGAAAACATGCATTTCAGAACAGATTTCAATAGATAACATTGTGTCCCACCCTCTGTCCATAATTGGTTTAATAATAACTAGTCACGTATTATTTTGCAAAACCTGGTAACTACTAAAAATCAGTATTCACAAAACAACACAGATGTTGTCAAACCCATATAGCTATAATATCACAAAGCTTTACTCAGTCATCGCTTATATCTGAAGGTTTTTATTAACTTTCCAACAAATCAAACACGCACCGGTTGCCTACACATAAATAGACAGAAAATGAAGGAGCTCCTTTGAAATACAGCTCAGTCACAATCAACTATTTGCAGCACGAAGGCACCGAGGAGATCAAACATCGCAGGAGTTTATTAGCATCCAGTGTATCTCTGCTAACAACCAATGGATAAATAATTTATAGCTTTTACCCAACTGCTGCCTCGCCAAGAACAAGAATGCAAAACAACTTGGCTGGTCTCTGCAAGGCTCTGAAACAGAGAGCTGTTTACAGACTACAAGAGAAAATGAATTTGTAAAAGCACAGAGACAATTTTAAGCATCTAATAATCTGCCACAGGGAGGGAAAGACTGTGCATCATTAACATATTTTTTAAAATCGTGTGCTGGAAAGACTTCCTGATGGCCATCTCAGGAACGTACAAGGGCAGCATTGTCTCACTAACACTGTTTACTTCCATCTTGGTCGACATATGGATGCTCTAATCCACAAGGCACTGTGCTGAGTATTTTTCACAATCATTTGAGCAGATGTTGTGGGACTGGAAGCCGAGGCATTGTGGACTGATTTCATGAACATGACACCCTCCTTTGCCAAGACTGATGCAATGCTGTGCTGGTGAATCACCAGTCCCCAAAAAGCCAAAACAATGATTAGTATGTGACACTAAATTCTGCAAATATTTGATTCTATATTATTCTAAACAACCAAATGGAGATGAGATGTACCTGCTAGTAAGCCAGGTGAGAGGAGTTTCCCAGAAATTACAAACTTCACCATAAATGTGATAACAGGTGGTCATATATGTCTCTGTTCCAAGATGGTCTTTGGTGTCTCCGGTCTTGACCCCTTCACTGCCCTGTGACCTGTTGTGGACTGATGTTTAACAGACAGTTGATATTGTCTGTTTCCAATGTTAATTCAAGGTCAAGAATAAACTTTTCTACACATCTCTTGCATGAGTTCACTTTTAATGATAATCAACTTAGGGAAACGTAGCCAACATCAATTTCTAGAGAGTAAATTTATCAGGATTTTGATGCATGAATTTTAAATTTCCTTCACAATATAATATATATCATTGTCACACATATTGTACATAACATTTCATTACTGCAAGTGTCTCAATAAATAAAGTGTTACTTTTCTTCATACTGGTACTTTATATGATCAAACTATATCAATAACTTACTTACTTCTTACTATAAACCTGCAATGACTGTTTTTTGCCACTTGGGGGAAGCAGAAACAAGCTGCAAACACAAAACTGATATTTATCACCTTTGAAGTTGATGTGGTGAACTTGTCCATCTCCATCAGATAGCATAGCATAGCATCACTAGCATTCATTTGAATTAATGTTTCTGTCCCCCTGATTAATTTAAGTCCCATATTCACTCTCCTTTTCTGTTTTGGTCTCCACCAACTCCTGAGGCAAACATCTAAATGCTCCACTATGTTCACCAGCTAACGGCTAACTTTGTCTGCCTGCCGTTTAGTGCTGGGCAGGTACCAAACAGTGGGTTTATTAGAGTTTTTTTCACAGCTGGAAAACAGTTTAGAGTAGTGAAACTGAACCACAAAACTGAACAGTAAAGTTGCAGGCCAGAAAACCAAAACACTGAGGTTAAAGATGTTGAGACGCTCCATAGAGCTGAGAGGAACTCAAAGTCTGGTGATAATTCTCTGTGGGTTTGTTACTACCAGTGACCTCTTTCACATAAAGTCATGTGATCTACTGTAAATACAAAAATATTGATTATAGCTGCTTTAATAAGAATTGAAAAAGTAAAATGTGCAAATTGCTTAAATGGTTCTCAAGCAGAAGTAGAGCAGACATTTAAAAAGTACCAAAAAAACTCCTACACAACTGCTGTGAAACTAAGTCCAGTAACTACAGTGGTTTTGTAGTAATTAGCTGCTTTCCAGCTCAGCGCAGAAGTCTTTAAACACGGAGGTATAATGTCAACAGTTAAGAGTTAAAATACAAATGAGGGATTAAAGAGGCTGAGAAACAATGGAGGTGAAAAACGAGAGCCAGTCTAATTAAGATTTCAATCACTCAATTAGACTTGAGCAAGAGAAACAAATGGCAAATAAATTCTTTCATCATAACAACCGGTTTAATTGCTCCAAGACGGAGCACTGACATCTGGCATGCCCCCTCCAGACTGCTGAGTGTGTGCGCGTGTGTGTGTGTATGAAACACAAACACACACACACACACACACAGACACACACAGAATTTGGTACAACAACATGACGGGATTGGAAGGGCGGGAGTTCAACGATGAGTGTGCTTTCACTGAGCCCTGACTGCGTTTATGAGCGTGAAACTGCCCGAGTGCAATGGAGCAGCAGCCTGGTTTATCCATCCGCACTTCGCCCACATGGTCAGTGAAGAGTGGTTGAATTAATGGGATTGGGGGCCGTTTTTCTCATGAGAGCACGGTTTTCAAGCAGAGAATGAGGCCACTCGCTCTTTGAGAAAGAGGGGATGCGGTTTAGGTCGACACACAAACATGCGGCCTGATAGTTGATAGACAATCTGAGAGAGTTTGAGAGGCACAGGAACCGCGACGGTGGCCTGAAGTGCCGTGCCAGAAACAAAGACAAACTCAAAGGGAACATGCACTTCTCTCCCCTCAGCCTCGGTTTCTCAGTACTCAGCTGCACCACGTCTTGTTATGAGTCTGCCTAACCACTTCCTCATGCTGCTGGCAGAGGGGTCAGGGTTCACCCAAGTCCTCTGACAGACAGAACAGGCTGCAATAACAAGAGTGCTGGAAACGAGACTTCTCTTTTCATTTTATCTGTTCAGCTACTACCTTTTTTCTTCTACTGTACATACAACCCCTCTCCTTTCCTCCCTGTATCCAGAAATTATATTTTTCAGTGAGTTTGTCTCAGAGGTGGCCTTGTTACGAACACCCTCCGTTGCGTGTCAGTATCATCCTGACGCTGTCTGATCTTGAAGGAATTTTGAAATTAACCAATCAAGTCACAGATTTTGAAACTGCATTCAAGCAAGAAGCCGCAGATGTTGCACAAAAAAAATGATGAAATCTAAGAAAAATTTAATAAAAAAATAAAAAGGGTTTAGCGCCTACAGCAGTATTGATGGATGGTGATCTCAACGCACTCACATCAAAACACAATCTTCTCTGTGGGGAGTGGCACTGTTAGTGTCAGTCAGTCTACTCGTTTTGTTGCTTTAAAAAGGATCTCGCCTGCATCAAGTACTGAACAGATGGGGATATGCTGCCCTCTGCTGGTAAAGACTGATGCTGCAGCTACAATACAATATCTACTGAAAACTTCAATAATCATATGTACATAAAATCACCAAAACATAACATTAAACCCACATATGTAGAGTAAAACTACTTAAATGTACTAACTTTTAGCTTTAAAGGTGTTAAGGGGTGCTTGCTTACTTTGGGTGTAGAATTTGTAGCCCATTTTTACCCTGTATAATCTACAATTAATAGTTTACTTTTTTCCACATGGTGCATCTAATGTGGACACCCTTAAATTCAAATTGAATTGAATTTCAAATTGAAATTGAAGAATTTCTCCTCATTGTCAGTGTTTAAATCCAAGAGTACATATGTGGGAACAAAAAGGTACCAAAAAAATGCAATTTAAAAATTTAGGTTGTTAAATTTCTGACACATTTCTAGTACGATTCACAGCTGAAGAGTTTCCACCATTTGAAAATGTAAACTTCAGTTCTGACAGATAAAAAAACTCTCCTTATAACAGCCCTCAACCAATAAATTGCACCTGTTTAGATTTATTGCTTTGAAATATTGAGCACCAAATTTAAGGTAAAATAAATCATGTTTCATTTAACCTCCTAAATATTCCTTTAAACAGTTTCAAAGTTAGATTAAACAACATTTTCCACAAGTTTTGACACTGTCATAAGTAGCTATATTTTGTATCTGCCAGGTCCATACTTCACATCTTACTGTTTTTTTCTTCACTATAACATCGAATGAGTGCATGAATGTAAAACGAACTATGTAATAAACTGTGTTGACATAAGACTTTTTAAAATCACCTAACAAGACTCTGTGACACATTTATGAGTTTTATGTTGCACCAGTTGGTTTTAACTGACAATAGTCCTCGAGTCGAGCTAGTTAATGAAAATGCGTTAAGAAGACAGACTGTAGTTCACCATGTTTCACACCATGTGGGCTGATCATCCTTTTCTCTGAACTTGTGCGGGTCATAGGGTTGAACTATACCGTCTCTGTTGACCCACATATTGTGTTCATGAGTATACTCAGAAAATATTTACTCCTCTATTTCGGTATTGTTGCACTGAATCCATAAAATGACCACACAAACAGGCCAAAGTCCACACAGACAGCCATACACCCACAAGTACATAACAATTCCTCCCACATCATGTCCAACGGCCGAGTCAAGCTGGAAATACACCAGTTTGTAGAGACATTCAGAGTCTGTGTGTTAAGCACTTATGACTGTCTTGCACAAAGAGGAATAATATAGTGAAAATACAAGACAGTGTGCTGGTGCTGTAATTATATTGGGACTATTAAATATCGTTTAACAACGTTTTCAGCTGATGTCTGAGGTTGTTTCCAGTTTCTTTATATAAAGTTTATCGATGGTCTTCTGACCTACAGATCATGAAGAAATACCATATTTACTGCCAGTGGATACAGAAACATATAATACTACAACCATCTTTTCAGAATATTCTTTAGGAAATACAATCTTAATTCATCAATGAGTAAAAAGGTTGAATTTCTTTTTTTAATACAAAGCAACAACTTCTGTATTCTTTCAGCCTCATATTTCAAAACGCAGTGAACTCAAATCTCTTCCATCCCATTTCAAAGCCAATCTCCAGTTGACCTTAACACATCCATCCCTTAAGTATGTTTCCACTTGTTCTCAAAAAATAATCCTGTTCTATGAGTACAAATATAATTCAATGGACTCTGCAAAAATGGCTGAGCTATTGAGGATTAAATAAGGAACTAGACTTGAAAAGTGCCCAATTTAGAAATCCAAAAATGCCTTCTCAATTCCAATGTATTTCCGAAAAAAAGAATTATTGTTGGGCTGCCATAACACAACAGATCTAGGGGAATATAAAGTAATTGCTGCTATTTTTTAAGTTATTTCATGCCTATCTTACGTAGAACTCACATTAAGCATATAGATGCAGCATGGTGAAGAAAGGCTGCTGAGATTTGATGCTGGAAGTTCTTCCATCACTGAGGTACTGGATGTTTGTATTTGATCTTCCAGCAAGCAGCAGAAAGCACAATCCCAGAGGGAGCGTGTTGGTATTAATAGGTCAGAACGGTGTGTGTGAGATATAAGTCAGAGATGTGGCTCCATGGATGCTCTGATGGGTCAGCAGGCAGACTTGGAGATGTATTTGCACATTTCTGGCGAGGGTGTCCATCGAATGGCTTTGACCTCTCAGGGTGAGTTCAGTATTTGTTGTGCGGATGATTTATAAATATTTCCCTTTGGTCTCACTGCGGGCAACATATCTTGCCAAGGGAAAGCTCTCTCTGAAGTAAGGCCATGAAAGTCAGTTCTGTGAAGACACACATGCACCTCACAGGAATGTATTCACACACACACACACACACACACACACACACACACACACACACACACACACACACACACACACACACACACACACACACACACACACACACACACACACACACACACACACACTCTCCTCTGCAGCCAGTCAAAGCCAAATAAACCTGATCATCAGGTGAACAGGAGCTCTTCCCACGAGATTACAAGCTGGAACGCCGGAAACCTTCAACCATTGTGAATTTGCATCAAAGACACAAAGAGGCAGCCGTTGCCCAAAAAGGCTGAGATCACAGAGAGGCAAACACTTTGACACGCACACAATTAGAAGACAACACTCTGTATTTAAACCCTCAAGTTGTGTTTAATGAGGGAAAAAAAAAAAAGGGCAGCAATTAAATTAGGTTACTGCACAGCAGGGGTGGACGCTCTGAGGGTGAAGTGACGAGGCACATCTCTTTCTGCCTGAATATCAAAAGGTTAGAGTCAGTGATTAAAAGAGGATGCCATTCATTGTGTGGGAATGTCACGACAACTACTTAGGATTTCATCATTTATTTATTTTTGTAGCTTTTTTTCAGGAAGTCTTTACAGAGAAGTAAAAAAAAAAAAAAAAGCTGGTGATGGATTGGTGGAAATTTTCAATCAAGTCAATAAGAGCTCTTTCTTCTAAAGCATATTTGATCAATAAGGTACATAACCTCTGATTTTTCACTTATTATTCATAAACAATGATGATGATGGATGTTTGACTCTTAATCTAGTCCGTTTCAGCCTGATCTATCCATTTTGATCATTGTACTGATTAATTAATGATTAATGCCATTGGTTTTGATAAGTGCTATACAAATAAGCTTTATTATTATTAATATTACTTATGAAGCATGTAGTAAGTGCACTTGTTAGAAAGTGGTACCCAGCATTTTGATGTTGTAGCTGGTTGGGTTGGAGTTAATTTGAACTACTTTATATATCAATGGACAGTTTATTCTATAACACTGCATCATGTTTTATTATAAGATTATTACACAGTTTGTATGTAAAATCTTACAAAGTAACTACAGTTATTACACAGTCTAATAAATGTGGTAAAAAGTAAAACGTACAATATTTCTCTCTGAAATGCAGTAAAATAAAAATTGTACAGATGTAAATGTGTTTAGCTATGTACTTAGTTTCCAGCACTGAAAATATCAAAAACACAGAACATGTACTAAAGTAGATAAAGTAGCACAAATGCAGACACATGTGCTTACAGCTCCAGTCAAAACTTGGCTAAAAATAACTTTTCATGATCGAAACATTTGTTTGGCAAAGAACTTAATTGAAAAGTTCTTGATTCTGAGCCGCGTTGACTAAAGATTACCAAATGTGGAAGAAAAAGGGAAACAAATGAATACAGATGTCTCAGTTTTACAGCCTGTTTACATCTTGTGAACTCCTGCCCAAAGAAAAAGAGTTTCCTTTTATGTGTCTAATTAGATGGTGTGACAATATAGCCTTGTGTAACTCGTTCGGCTCTTAACCACCAGCTCCGTCCTATAAAGCTGATTTGAAGTCAGACTGAGTTAATATCTACGATGCGACATGACAATAACTCAGCAACTGAAACCGCGGCTGAGACAGGAGAGAGACTTTGAGTGTTTGACCTTTTGACCTCCCGCTACTGAAATCCCAGCTCTGTTGAGGAAATGAACCCCCTGAACCACTATATCATCATCAGACCACTACAAAGCACAACTAAGAGCTAATTCATGTTGGGCAAGAGGCAGCAAATTAGGCAGAGAGTCCGACGCTGTAAGTTAGTCTCAGTCTGGTCTCTAGTAAGTGGAACAATCAGTGCTCAGTTCAAGAAAACTGGACGACTACATTGTTTGTACATTCTTCAAACACAAATCATCTGTCTAATTATCCAGTGATACGTGAGCATGAGCATTTGACAAAAAAAGGGCAAGCTATTTTTATTATGGTATTTCTTAATCACCTAGCTCTCTGTGACATGCCACTCTTTTCACTCGCTAAGTAGTAGAAGTATTCCTTTAAGCACCTAGTTTACACCCACTGTGCTCATTTTGCTAATAATAAAGTAATACTTTGACACTTTTTGAAATACGCTTATTTGCTTTCCTCCCAAGAATTAGATGAGAATATTGAGATCACTCTCATGTCAGTGCGTTTAGTACAGAGCTGGAGCAAGGAACTGATTAGCTTAGCTTAGCACACAGACTGGAAGCAGGGGGAAACAGCTAGCCTGGCTCACTCCAAAGTTCAAAAATACACAAACAGAAATGTGGTTTTACAGTGAGTTACATTTCAGCGCATTCCCAAATATTCAGCTGATGCAACTGGAGGGTCCTGGTCTCCCTGCTGGGTACAGTGCCAAAAGGCTGTTTAAGTGATACACTGAAATCCTGCTAGAACTTTTTCCAAATATAGTACGGTTGCAGAAAGTCCACGCCACTCAGTTCTCTATCTGTATCTTTAATGTATCAGTTATCCCTTTTACATGTAATAAGTCTTCACTGTAGCACTGAGGCACCCTTCGTGTCAGCGGTCTGTTTCGGCTGAACTGGCCACTCGACCAGCGTGGCATCCCAAGATACCACAACTGAAACTGGAGCGGCTCCCTAACGCCAACATCAAATCAAAGTCAGTCCTCCAGACTCACAGCTTTTCATCCAGTCCTCATCATGGAATCAAACACAGCCTTTTCCAACCGCACTAACAAGCTCGAGCTAACACCCTCCGGCCTAACCCAATGTCTTTAAGATGATTGAAGCAGCCAGAGGAGGCCTCAGCCATGTTTCCAAGCACCAAGCAACCCCCAAAGCCTTATCCTATTAAACCACATACACCGACTCATGTGTTGCGCCACGAACAGACATGCAAAACTGGGGCGATTTTCCGTTTGAGAGCGAGAGATTATTGCAAAAGAAGTGGTGGGAAGGATGACAGTCTGAAGGGAGAGGGAGATGTGGCGGTTTGGGCCCATCTGTTTCTTGCTAAGTCAATGAAGGGAGGAAGAAAAGCTGAGCAGATACACTAAGCATTAGTGGTTAACCAACTACTAATGAGGGAAAAAGAAAAACATTGAACTCAGATGAAACCATTTAGCATACAGTGGTGTACAATGTCCTTACTGGGTTTCAGGGAAAGATGGCCAACACTCACGTAAGCCTCATGTGTAACAACCAAAGGGATAAAAATGAAGTGGAGGTTGGGCCTGTTTCTAATCTATCTGTGTGTGTGTGTTTTAACCCATCCTCAAAGTATAGGAATCTGCTTTAACGCATGTATCCAATACATGTACTTCCACACCTTTGATACAGCAAACATCCGGGGCTCTCGGCTCTGGTGTAGTCTAGGCATGTAAAGTTCGATCCTCCTGCCAGGGTCTGGGGCTTGAGGGTTTTCATTCCTCTGATCGTCTCTCTTCCTTCATATACCCCCACTACCTTCCCCCCTCAAAGCTCTGGAATAAATCCTGGGAAATGAGAAGGCCTCCTGCCCCCATGTTGCAACTCATTCCCAGGTGCGCAAATCCCAGGTCAACCCAGGATCAGACAGTTACACTGCCAAAGTGTTAGAAAGAATAATAAATGACGGCAGATAAAGAGCACAGGGAGATGTGAGGTGAGGAGCAAGAGAAAGGTGAGAAGTGGGGAAAGAAAAAGAAACAAGATGAGATAAAAGAAAGAGATGGAAGAGACGGAGCTTGGTTTTGGGAATGTGAGCCATGCTGAAACCATTCAACTCAAATCAGCACCATGTGTCCTCCAGAGCCTTATTATCCCATAAATGAACTTTATTGAGGCAACAAAGTGCTTTGGAGCTCTGCAAAAACATTAAAGGGGCCCCGCCTGTCTCGGCCTGGAGCCAAGAGTAGTCCGATTCCTCAGGGGACTAATGAAAAAAGAGGGGGCCCCTGGCCTCGTGTTCACTGCCCCAAGGGTAGCCTCACAAGCTGGCTGGCCGGCACTGCTTGAGTAATGGCCTATTAGAGACAGAGAAATAGTGAGCAATTACACCAGGGAGACAAATATGGCACAGACCTCTTGACTGACCCGACCTGTGAAATTAACCAGGAAGGAAGGATGACAGACGAAAGGTAAAACAGCAGGAAAGGAAGGAAGCAGTGGGGGGAAGTAAGGAAAATAAAATAAATGACAGCACAGCAAGGCTGGATGACTGCCCCGGTGTCCTGTTTGGTAATTTGATTACTTTACTTACAAATTTTGTACAAGTACAATTCCAAACTGGGTCATTTCAGTTTATATTGTGCTCACATGGTGCATTTTCCTAAATGTAGTTTAAATAAACTGACATACAGAAACTCAAGGTAATATTCCAGTATATAAGAAAGAAAACTGGTTGGTTTCTGGGTGCAAAACATAATAAAACTGCCATCTATAGTGTGCTGTGTGCACTGTACTTTAAGGGGAACTCCACTGATTTTACACATCAAAGTCTGTTTACAGGTCTTGGGGACTACTACTGCATGTGTGAAAAAAAAGTAGTATGAAGCCTTTTGTGGCTCCAGAGGGAGCTGCCAAAGTCTGATAAATTGTTTCAAGTGATGTCACTTGTGGCAGCGTCGGTTGGAGCTGAAGACTACAAGTTTGAAAATGAAAAAAGTCTGGGGGGTGTGGAGTTAGAGAAAGAGGAGAGCTTACCAGACCTCTGTAGCCCGCTCCTCGCCTCTGCTTGAGGCTTGCGGCTCGAGGCTGCATTAGCCGCAACTAGCATAACACCCCAGAATCTCTGACAGAACTGTTGGCGGTTGAGTTGCATTGTGGGTAATGAAGGCTCCAGATTATGCCAAGAAAGGAGAACGTGTGGGATAAAAAAAAAAGACAATATACCTGGTTTTGCTGAATTGATTTTGATCCTTGTGTTACAGGCAGTGCAATGTTAAATCGGCGTGCTGGAGAACTTGGAGGCAACAGGGGGCCCAACAGCGAACTTTTGGCCTGGGGCCCCTGAAACAGGTTAATCTGGGCATGCACAGTAAGAGAGGAAGGGCGTAAATAACCACACAGGTGATAAAAGTGAGGGCAGAGTAGAAAAACAGAGGATGAGAAAGTTATTTCACGTGTCACGTAGTCAAAACAAAAACTTGTCACAAGTCCTGTAAAACACAAGAAGAGGCCTCTGAGTTTCTGTACGGCTAACAATGCGAAGCAACTCCTCTGGGAAACGAGTGCCGCAGAGGTGGCTCACTGCTGTGTGAGATAACAAACGTTCGTGACAGCTCAGAGGACTGGAGGCAAAGATGTGGGCGCGTATCCGATGTGTATATAACCACCCGCCTGCTTCCTCAGCCAGTTTACCACTCATGATGCATGCGGTGGACGGCCGGGGCTTATTCCAATATAAATAAAGTCTCTGATCCTTCTTGGGATGACGAATTTTATAAAGATGGGATTCTTTGCGGCCGGGAAAGGGGTTACAATGGTAAACCAAATGGCCGCAAGTGGATGTATGGGACTGATTAGGACCCTGGAAATAAGATTAAAGAGAGATCTACCAACAGATTGAATTGTATTTGCCATAATTGCTGAGAACAGCTTATTCAGTGCAGACCGCAAGAAAGAGAATCATAAAACCAAGGAAGGAGGAGGAGTGGAGAGGAAACCAGCAAGCTTTTCTCAAAGAAATCAAACCCAGGACAAGTCTTGTATCAATTAGAGGGTGTGCGCACGTTGTATGTTTGTGTGCGTGTGTGTGTGTGAACAGAGGATGGGATAAGGGATGGATTAGCTCTTACTCATAAACTTTGAGTTCTGCTTTAAGCTTGTATTAATGATTTTTCTGTGTATAGTATTAGTAATCTTCATTATTTTCAAAAGCAAAGGCCAATTTAACCACATTGTACTTTTTAAATGGAAAATTCCCCTGTGCTCAGTGAGTGTGCATGCCATGAATTCATGAAATGAGATAACAGAAATAGCCATGACCTCTGTTCTCAGCATCCCGGTGAAAAGAGCTTTAATGAAAAATAAATCTTGTGAAGAGAAAAAGACCAACAGACAAATCAATAGAGGCACGGGCTCAAAGATAAAAGTGAGCGCTGTGTGCCAAAGAGCTACTCGCTCTCATTCCTGGGTTGATTGTGCTTAAAGTGAAACCACATGAACTGAGCTGTTCCCACAAGGGAAGCAAGAGTGTGTGGAGCCAGAAGCACACACATACCGTACGGCTTAAGGCCCCTGAAAACTCGGTAACATTAAATATTCCTGACTAAATGAGCCAAAATCATCATTAAAGTTCAGGAAAACAAACTCAGCTCATCTACTTCATGAGATTGTGTGCTTCTCGTTTGATCAGATTTGATTGACAGGCGGTCTGGCAACATTAAGAACACAACCCCACCAACTGTCATCCAAATTGGATTTAAATATTGATAATCCTGATTGGTGCACAGAAGTTTGTGTTATCTCATTTGTCCAACGGGGCTCCGACCACTTCAAACCAACACGCTGATGTTTACGGTATGTTTACCATGTTCACCGTCTTAGTTCAGTGTGTTAGCATGCTAACATTTGCTAATTAGCACAAAACAAAGTACAGCTGAGGCTGATGGGAATATCATTAGTTTTGGAGGTATTTGGTCATGAACCAATTAAAGTAATGTTTGACTAGATGGTGAAAGTCTATAAGTGGATCACCAAAGTCATTAAAATCGTCTGGGGACCATGAATGTGTTTACAAACTTTTGTGCCAATCCAACGTGTAGATATGGAGATATTTCACAGCATAAGTGAAAACTTTGACCAGCTGGTGGCGCTAGAGGAAAAAGTCAGTAGCATTCAACCTGTGGGGACCACGACTGTACAAGATTTCATGGCAATCCATCAAATAGTTGTTGGAGGTTTTATAACTGTATTAATGACAAAATACACTGAACAAAAATGTAGTTTTCTATGTTAGGCACTTTTATTGATTTTGTATTACTGATTCACAAACACAAATATTATTGCCAAAGAAAACAACCAGTTTAAACAGATTGGTACATAGTATAGTTATTTAGAGATTTAACTGGATTCAGTGTATAGTCTATGTTAATGGTAGAGGGAAGACAGAAAGAAATATCCAAAAAAACAAATGAGTGTTAATCCCTAACATCTGCATAACAAAATGTAAGAGGTATTGTTTTCTAAACTATCTGTAGATAGGTTTTGGCCAAAATATAAAAACAGAGAGCAAGAAAGTTTTACTTGGTAAGGTGTGTTAGCTGAAAGGTAAAGACAGGAGTGCTTCAAACAACTAATCGTTAAGAGGTTTTCTATCCACATAAATAAAGGAATCTGTTCTATCGTTATCAAATGACATCCTACGGTAAATGTTACCCTGAACGTGTTTTGTGCCGTTCTACTTCCAGACCTGCTGAATATCAGAATTGTCACACTGTAGTACAGTAATTAAAGTAGTACAAAGCTATGAAAAATATATCAGTGTAAAGGCATAAGAGACTCGCTCAACAATCACAACACCACTACACGACACCATCAAGAGTCACAAAGAGCTGGCTCAGGGCTACGCAACCCTTGCTCTCGGAAAGCTGCAAAGCTCACTGCTGCATAAATTAGGTTTTATATTAAGTCAAGCTTCAGCTGGGACATTTGCTGTCTTTAAAAGGTTTAAATGTAGTAATGCAAATGATATTAGCAGATAAAGCTTTGTCAATTTAGTTTTACATTCACATTTCATATTCTCTCAACTGTCTGTAAGATTTATAACACATGTGAGTACAAACATGCAGATGTTACAGCTCCCAAAAACAACAACTGCCTACCCCTGAGCCACACTGATTATTACAATTTCTATCAACTTGGCCTGCCAAGTCTCACCACTAGAGGACACTCTGGTTTCAACAAAAAGGACGACGTGCCACTGCAAACTGTAGGACACAGCAAGACATCTCCACTCCACAGCACCATGACTCAAATCCAGCACAAACCATGTCCAGACTGTGTGAGTGACACAACTGAGAGCTCTCCCAAATCTGTCACATTACTATCTACCATATGCCAAAATGGCGAGTAGTTTTAGATTTGGATGATTTTACCCTCCTCAGGTCTTTGGTATTTGGATTTGTCTGAAAACAAATGTGCTAGTTTGGACCTCCAGAAGAAGAAAAAGAAGATGATAACTGCGCCGCAAAATCTCAAGAAAGTAGCTGAAGTGTTTGAACTGACATGAAAAAGGTTAAAAGGACAGGTTCACATTCTTTCAAGTCAGTCTTAAAACGATACTCAGATGCCCAAATGTACATTAAGAGAGTTATTGGATGCTGTAATCAATTGTTTTGTCCACAACGGATGTGAAGGGACACCTTAATAATGTTATTCCAGTGAAAGAGATGGGTGACAAAATCCTCCTTCTGTCCTTTTTCTGTGCAAATATATATTTCAAAAATCAGCTGAAGGTTGTATGAGGCCTCAGCAGCCAGAGTTGGTCAAATTACGAGGGTAACTTCCAAAGTTATACAGATTTTAGTGCAAAATTTACTGTTTTTGTTAGTGATGTCCCTGTAGCTCAGCAAGGAAACACTGTCTGGAGAATAAATCTCATACTTCAAAGATATTAACCTTAAAAGAAACTAATTCATACTGCTGAAGCCTCATATCAGCTAAGGTTAAACTTGAAATGCATTTTTGCACAGAAGCCCCATCTCTTACATCTGAATCATGTCAGGAAGGGCTCTCTTCACTCTTCACTGCCAGTCCGGACTGTTGTTTAAAGACACACTTGAAACATTTGTGAACCTCTCCTTTTTTTATTTTCTAGCAAGCATTGCTGTTAAACACAAAAAACATACGGTATGAGAGCTGACTGTCAGGTGGGAATGTGAAAAGTGGTCTTTGCGTTTATGTCCTTTTTACATTTCAGCTGAGCATTTCAAGAGTGAGTAATCTCTGAAAGGGACCTACATTTCAAATAACTCCCACATCACTGAATATAAAGGGTTAAAGCTGCATAAAAAAACGCACAGATTTGACAGATTTTCACATACCGTACTGTAAGAGAAATTTAAAAATGTTCCTGCGTATGCTGATTTCACTGGTCAGTTTGACACAGGAAGTGATAAAAAAAGCATTCTTTTATTTAATTTAGTTTTTATTTGCTGCGTTTCTACTGAAGTTAGAACACATTTGTACCTAAAATCTACAGTTTTATTCACTTTTACCCACAACACAGAGATTTGGGAACCAAAATGCAGCCATACTACAACAGAAATGGATTTCAGGGCAGCCTGTTTAGAGAAATTTTGCTCACACACACACACACACACACACACACACACACACACACACACACACACACACACACACACACACACACACACACACACACACACACACACACACACACACACACACACACACACACACACACACACACACACACACACACACACACACACACACACACACACACACACACACACACACACACACACACAGAGCAGGGGAACTCTGCAGTGGGAGATGTGAGAATGGTGAATTTGAGTCAGCAGGTAGCATTTTGTTTTGTCGGAGGAAGCTTTAACACACAAACTCCTGTCTCATGCGGATGATCTGTAGTAAGGCGGCCTGGACGTCCTCATCCATGTGGCCCTGCGAGGGAAACACAGGTCAGGATGGGCTTCAGTTAATCCATTTGTACCATATTTCTCACTGGAGCTCTGTTGTCAGTTACTCACATAACAGATCATTCTGCACAAGTACTGTGCACTTACACATACATATTGTTTTTAAAAATGTTCCATATTTTGTTGTACCATTCTGGCCTTTTTGAGGTTTCCTGTTTTGATTAATGAATTTGCGGCCTGCTCCCACGGGATTTCCAACCATTACATTTTCCCCAATCCATCTGCAATGGCTGACTCCAATGATCAGGAGGCTTTCACACAACATTTTACAACACAATTTTAGTGTAAACATATGAATTACCTCTTCGATTTGGATGGCGACAAAGCGCTGAAAGTTGTTTTTAAAACTTGGTCGATGTTGATTTGACAAAAAGCACTATGCAACGTGGGTTTAGAAAAGTGCTCTATAAATAAAGATTATTATATTATTATAAAAGCACAACCATGATTTGATAAAACACCTACGATTTCATATACATCTTTTCCCTGTTTTCTGCATGTCATCCATTATTTTAATGTGCACTGCCAGTGTGTCATTGATTCAACCCTTCAGTGGTCTGTTGACTGAAAGCTAACTAAATGCTGCAGCTGTTGTGACAGACCCACCGTGAGCTGGAGCAGTTTTGAGCTCCTGTTTGCACATCTACCCCAAGTTGGATGGTATTTACTTACTGTTGCCATGTGGATGGTGGACACGTATGACTAGCCAATAACATTTGCGAATAGGAAAGTTTAGTTATCAAAATCAGTGTTGCTGGGAAAGGCCAATAATTGACCCAGTGTATGAAAATGCTAAATGCAAATGCTGAATGATGAAGACCAAACACGACTGGGTTCACCAAAATGTATTTTCTTTTGAGTCAAGTCAGCTTTTATCAAATAATGGGTCTGCCTCTTATGTAATCAAGTGAGTTTTAATTAAATCATTCATCTCTTTTCCAAAACAAGTTACATTTAAGAGCACCTTTATCAGTTTAATTATTCCGTAATGATCTCTGCTCTCAATCTAAATCACTGAACCTCTGCGAGTTCAACCTCCTTATTGTTGTTCTTAAAATACTCCTATAAAAGGTCATCAAAAAGAAAAAAGAAAAAAAAAAAGCTGCCTGAACAACAGAGCCTAAATTATTCTAATTAAGACAATTCATTATAATGAGACAAAGTTTCTGAGTAGACAACGTGCAGAGGAGGAAAAAACAGACAACTCACTTCAATAGAGATTAACGAGGGGAACGTACCTGTGCTGCGCTGAGAAGATGAGTGCGATAAATTGAAACCACCTCCCTGTGTTGCCTCTCAGCATCCTGATCGAACAGAAGGGAGAAAGACACGAAGACGACACAGAGGTTAACGCTTCAATGTCTTCAACAGCTGGCCAATGTTGTAAATACTGATGTGGTGCACTCACTGAATTGTAGTTCCACATTATTATAAGTTGGTTGAATATTATATGAAAGGAGTGGAGAGGTTGTTTAGTGTAGCTTTGAGGCATGATGTTTGCTGGCAAGATTCAACTACAGAATTTCACCCCTCGACCAAGTAAAGGACGTATACACGGTGAGATCACCATTATAAATCCGTCACTTCATGTAGTATTTGTATGTTTTACTGATGACCCAATAATAACAATAATAATTTTATCTATATAGCACTTTTCAAGAATAAGCACTGTATAAGCACAAGTGCTTTCCAGATTAAAGGATTTACAGAACAATAATTTAAAAAATCTAATATAAGATCTCATAAGGCAGATATACACCGATAAGCCATAACATTATGACCACTGACTGGTCATAATGGAGGAACATGGCACCTGTCAGAGAGAGAGAGAGAGAGAGAGAGAGAGAGAGAGAGAGAGAGAGAGAGAGAGAGAGAGAGAGAGAGAGAGAGAGAGATCTATATATATATATATATATCATATAAAGTAGATAGAACAGCAAAAAAGAACAGCCTCTTGAATTTAAACAGATAAAAGTGCAAAATATATGGAAGTGCATATAAAAATATTGAACTGATGATGCTGAAACAAGCACAATTAAAGAGATTAAATTAAAATAAAACACCATAAAATAGTAATATAAAAAGGAAATTTGAAAGTGACGCAATAATGGAAAAGGAGGCAATCTTGTAAGAGTGAGTTTTTTAAGGAGGCACTTAAAAGCTGCAGTGGAATCTGTTGATCTCTCGCTGAGGGGAAGGCTGTTCCTAAGCTGAGGGGCCATAACCGAAAATGCACGGTCACCCTCAGTTTGATAAACCAAAATAATTAATGTGAGGAGATTGATTGTGAGGCCAAAATGTTGCTGCATCAACTTTATCAAAAAACCCTGTTGTAAATATCACTCAATATCAAATCAATAAAAATGAAGAACTTATCGTCTCCTACAGTTGTTTTTCATTCACTAACAAAAAGACAGTTACTGTGCAGTAAATCTAATTAAATATAAAGCAGAATATGCATATATTTACATACTAACAATACATATTTATATGTAAGTCCACTCACAGCCAGCTGTTGTTGTAGGCTCTTGATCTGGGCTTGGAGTGTGTCCATGTGCATTGTCTGTCTCTTATTGGGAGTGTTGCTTGTGTATGCCAGCTGGGACAGACCATTCAGTGCCTGCTTCAACCGCTCAACGTCTGTCAGCAACTCTGTGATCTGACACACACACACACGTCAAACAAAAATATTAATGTTACATTTTTCATTACTTTATCCACCACATAACAAAACTGAAAAGAATAATTTAATCTGTAGAAATAGAAACAAATGCAGACCTTCTTTCCTTAGAGTCAAAACAGACACACAGATACTTTTAAGATGGATTATCACATTTTAATCTATAGTAGTTACATTTAGCTATAGTCAAACACACATACTGCCTGTACCAAAAGTAGTTTAAATAATAAAACCATGACTGAACACTTTTTTACTACCTTCTTGTCTTTGGCTTCAGTCTGCTGAGCTGATGTCTGAATCCTCCTCTGAAGATCGCAGATGGTGCTGAGCGACTCATCATATCGCTCTTTCAGCTCCCTAATTTCTCTCTCAATGGCGCGTCCCTTCTCCTGGACAGCCTCCATCTCTGTCCTGGCCCTCCTCTCACCCTCCCTCGCTTGCGTTGACCCATGATTGGCCTCTTTGCACTCTTCCGCTAAGCTCAACAGCTTGTTGCTCAGGATGGCAGCCTCCTCCTCCAGTTGCTGCTTCTCCTTCTTCAGCTGGTTCATTTGGTCTTCCTTGTAGCGAATTTCCTCGAGCGCCTGCGTGGCTTGAAGGAGCTCAGACTGCAGGGCAGATACGTCTTCAGCTCTCTGGGCGTTGTTCTCCTCCTCTTCACGGAGATCCATTCGAAGCTTAGCTACTTCAGCCTCCAGGGCTTCCTTGGCCTTGGTCTGTTGTTGCAGCAGAGAAGCCTGATCCCCGTGGTGTTCCTCCAGTTTCTTCTGTAAGGCACAAACCCTCTGGGCCTCCTCCTGCTGAGCCTCTCTTGCTTTCTTGCAGTCAGCCTGGGCTTGCTGCATGGTATCATGGAGGGCTTTAAGCTCCGTGTCATATGTTGATATCCGAGTCAACTCTGATTTCAGACGCTCCTGGAGATTCTGGATCTGAGAGTTGCAGAGGGCATTCTGATCTTGAAGATCAGCTTTCTGAAATGTTACCTCCTTGTGCTGCTGCTCTAAGTTGACCAACTTCTGAGTCAAGTCCTCAATTTTACCCTTAAACTCTTCCTCCACATCCTTGTGCTTTTCAATGGTAACTAGAGCAGCGTCAAGCCTCTGTTGAACAGTTTCAATCTCAGCTTTTAGTTTGTCTTTCTCCTGTTTGTTGCTCTCTCCTGCAGACCTTTCTTTGTTATACTTCTCTTCCATTTCCAACAGCTTGACTGTCAACTCCTTCACCTGGGCACTGTAAGAGTGTTCTTTTTCCTCGGCCGCTGTCAGTGGGATAAACTTGGACTGAATAGCCTCCTGTATGGTATCAAGTTCTCTCTTCTGGGCCTCTAGTTCTTGGGTAAGCTTTACCGTTTCCTCCTGAGCCGACACATACGTCGCTGACACTTTGTTTGCTCTATTCTCTGCCTCAACCACAGCAGCATTCAACTTATCTGTGGTAGCTTTGTGGTCTTTTACATGTATATAGTCTTTTTTCATCTCCAACAGAACTTTTTCCAGCTCTTCTTTCAACTTATCATTTCCTTCTTTCACATTCTTCAATTCTTCCCCACTTTCTTTTTCCTTGGCCTCCAACTTCAACATCTCTGCTTTAACACTCTCCAAGGTGGAACTTAACTCCATCTTCACTTGCTCGTGCTGCTGTCTGGGAACATACTCTCCATCCAAGCTCTGTTTCAGAGTCTGGCTCTGTGTGGTCAGCTGCACACACTCTTTATCTCTGTCTTCACATCTCCTATGCAAAAGTTCAAGTTTCTTCATCAGGTCGGCATTCTGAGACCTCAGAGCGTTCATTTCACTTTGGTGTCTCTCACTGGCACTTTGGAGGCTGCTGATACTCTCCTGCAGCGTGGCCCTCTCGGTTTGAAGCTGCTGCACTTGTGCCTCTGCTTTTCCGTAACGTTCACTGGCTTCCACCAGTTTGTCCTCCAGCTCCTCCAAAGCTGTTACCATGTTCTTCCGAGCTTCCTCGTGGTGCTTCATGGGTATAAAGTCGATCTCAATCCTGCTGTTGAGCTCCTCCAGCTGCTCTCGTAGTATATCTCTTTCCTCCTCACTCTCCTCGACCTCATGAATTAGAGCCTGGCTTTTGGCAGTCACATCGACCAGTTTCCTTTTCAGTGAAGCGTTCTGCTCTTCGATGGCTGCCTGTATCCTCTGTTGCTCCTCAGCAGACATCGCCCCTGATCCTCCCTGGGATGACGGAGCGTCCAACTTGCGATGGAGCTCTGCCACCTCCTCCAGCACACGATCATAGTCTTCCCTCAGCTCCGCGATCTGCCGCTCCTTCTCGTCAACTGCATTGGTCAGCAGGTTTTTCATGTTGTCAAACTTCTCAGCTGGTACCGTGTTGCTGTGTTTAGTCTGGGCCTCCTTCAACTGGGTTTCCATTTCTAAAAGGGTTTCTGCTAGCTCATCTCTTTCTGCAGTCAGAGCCCCCAGGTCTTGGTTCAGCCTTTCTGCCTCGGCTGCTAGCTGGCTCTCGCTGCTCTTGTACTCCTCCAAGGCCTTCTCGCTCTGTTTGAGGCGGTTACGAACGCGACCCACTTCAGCTGAAGCACCTTCATACTTGACCTTGATATCGTGGAGCTGGGCACGCAGTTCTTCTGTCCCCTGGCCTCCTAGGTGTTCCTTAACAGCGACTACATGGGCTTGCAGCTGTTTGACCTTACACTCAGAATCCAGCATCCTCTTCTGGACATCCCCCAAGGCGTCCTCGAGTTCTTGAACCTGCTGGTCAGCCTGTTTCTGAATGGTGTCTCGGCTCTGAACCAGGTCTTGGCACTCTCGGTTTTTACGGTTCAGGGCAGATTGAAGCCGTGCCGTCTCTTCCTCCGCTGCCTGTTGTCTTACCTTGACCACCTCAAGTTCATGTCGGAGTGCATCCAGTTCACCGGAGAGGTCCCAGCCTACAGTGGGCTGACTCATCTCTGGAGGTCTGGACAGTGAACGCAACATGGTAGGATTCTGGAGCAGCTGCAGAGAAAGAGGAAAAACATATTAATGCAAAAACACACTAAATGTTATTATCACTAGTCATTTTTATGGAAAGCCAGCCACTTTATTTGAGAGTACAGAATAGTTGTTGTTCTGTAAGGTCACCTCAACTTTTACTTTTACTGGTGGCAAGAAAAAAAACAAAACAATCAGGATCTGAAATCTGCATTAGCAGTTTAATTTGTATGCAAGTCCTACTGTGAACCCACCACTGTTGACACAGACTGCTTAGATGCAAACTACTACCACTGTATATATTGTATATGTCATGTGAAACTGTTCCACAGATGAAGACGTACCTGATCAGAATCCAGGCTGTGAGCTTGTTTGACCAAACTGTTTTCTTTACCTGCAAGACAAACACAACATTTAAACCCACTCATTTTTCAAATTTTTTTCTTTTATGATTCAAGAAATGGAAGAAAGCTCACCTTTGATAACAGACTGCCCGGAGTAGTCGCCCTGTGAATACATATAGATGCACATACTCATTACAAATGGTTGAAGTGAGACTTTTTAGACTTAAAATAAATTCTATTTTTAACATTATATAGAATGTTTTAGGAGCACTGATTAATTTCAAAAACCTACTGTAATGTTCACTACATTTATTTTGAATTTTCTCAAAGCAGATACACAGTTGCCAGTTTATTAGGTCTAATACAACAGTCCTGCACTAAATCCGACATTCATGAAGGTTGTAATGTTCTGTTTGTTTAAACTGTTGCAGAGAGGTGTTGATTCAACTTTATGATAATTTTGGAGGCTGTAGTTTGTGGTGCTGTTGAACTGTGTTGCATTATACGGAGAGGTGCTTCCAGACAAAATAATAGACAAAAAGTGAACATAATAACCTCCATGAAGGTAGGATTTATTACAGGACTGTTGTATTAGACTGTTTTAGCTAGGTGGACCTGTAAGACTTTCAGTCTTCAGACATGAATCCTGAATTCTCACAACAAAATGTGAATCACAACTTGTCAAGCACTTAATATCAAATATACGTATTACGTCCGAGCAGAAATCAACAAATATTAAGTGTATTGATTTCCCCTGAGGATTTAAGCTTCACAGTAGAAATTACTATAAAGAAATATGTATAAAGTCACTGACCATAGTACTCCGGAGCTGGACCTTGACAGTCTCCAGGCCTCGAGCCCCTTCCTCTCTTTCTTTGGCACTGAGTAACACCTTCAGCTGCTCCTTCTGATCCAACAGAAAGAAAAGCAAAGGCATGAGTGAGTCAAGCATGAGTAACCAGACACTTTCAGATGAATAAATGACGGCAAATACAGTGAGGGTCTCAGTTCACTTCCGAGAACAGTTTATTCATATAATTTATCAAAAGGAATACAAAAACTTTAATTGAACTGATATTCACTATTCAAAAATACATTTAGATGTTTACATCTTTGAGAAATGCTCAGAAAATGCCGGCCAGGCAGCATTTGTTAAGGACTTCTAAAACTGTTATCACACCTCAAATATTACACATAGTGTGAACCGTTTTGGTCTTTTAAAAACATACACCAGATGCCTACTAAATTATTCAGTTCTCTACAGTATGTATTTTTGTTACTACTGCAGGTGCTTCAAGTTCAAGAAAAGTTGTTAGTGAAGAAGCAAAATTGACCTCCTGTGTTGCGAATATACCTGGCAACAAACTGCACCTAATGTCAAAGCTTTTATGGCAGCAGAATAGAGGATGAAGGGAGATTTTCACATCCAAAGCAAGACTATGCAATCCTAAAGAGAACACATCTGGTCTGTAGGACAGTACATCTGTATGAGACACGACAGCGTCTGTGTCCAAGATACTAAAAACATACACCGATCAGCCATAACATTATGACCACCTGCCTAATATTGTGTAGGCCCCCCTTTTGCGACCAAAACAGCCCTGACCCGTCGAGGCCAAGTCAACACCTTGAACTCGTTGTCGTGTTCCTAAAACCATTCCTGAACCATTTTTGCAGTGTGGCAGGGCGCATTATCCTGCTGAAGGAGGCCACTGCCAATAGAGAATACCGTTTCCTTGAAGAGGTGTATTTGGTCTGCAACAATGTTTAGGTAGGTGGTACGTGTCAAAGTAATATCCACATGAATGGCAGGACCCAAGGTTTCCCAGCAGAACATTGCCCAAAGCATCACACTGCCTCCGCCGGCTTGCCTTCTTCCCATAGTGCATCCTGGTGTCATGTCTTCCCCAGGTAAGAGACGTGCACGCACCTGGCCATCCACATGATGTAAAAGAAAACGTGATTCATCAGACCAGGCCATCTTCTTCCATTGCTCCGTGGTCCAGTTCTGATGCTCACGTGCCCATTGTAGGCGGTGGACAGGGGTCAGCATGGGAACCCTGACCGGTCTGCGGCTATGCAGCCCCATACACAACAAACTGCAATGCACTGTGTTCTGACACCTTTCTATCAGAACCAGCATTAACTTTTTCAGCAATTTGAGCTACAGTAGCTCTTCTGTTGGATCTAACCACACGGGCCAGCCTTTGCTCCCCACGTGCATCAGTGAGCCTTGGCTGCCCATGACCCTGTCGCCGGTTCACCGGTTTTTCTTCCTTGGACCACTTTTGGTAGGTACTGACCACTGCAGACCAGGAACACTCCACAAGAGCTGCAGTTTTGGAGATGCTCTGACCCAGTCGCCTAGCCATCTCAATTTGGCCCTTGTCAAAGTCGCTCACATCCTTACGCTTGCCCATTTTTCCTGCTTCCAACACATCAACTTTGAGGACAAAATGTTCACTTGCTGCCTAATATATCCCACCCACTGACAGGTGCCATTGTAACAAGATAATCAATGTTCTTCACTTCACCTGTCAGTGGTCTTAATGTTATGGATGTTCGGTGTATGGACAAATATTGATCCACTCAAGTTAGTTAATGTAAAGGCAAAAGACATCTGGACGTCTGCAGCCATAATGGGAGAGTAGTTTGAGAGTAGACGACAGGCAACATAATCGGTTAGCAGGGACACAATACCATCATTTCACTTATTTATACAATCATCTATATAAACTTTCAGTTGCAGTTTATTTGTATACAGTTGCCACCTCACAGCACTGACTTTTCATTAATGAAAAACATTTTGTTGCTGTTTTAAGCAATAGTTAAGTATATGTTTTAGTTTTTGATAAACTATAAAGTTCTTGGTAGTACAATCTGACCGCACTTAACAAGCAGCAACTTCAAGAAGAATGGGCCTCATTCATGAAACATACAAGAGCTCACATTTTAACTCGTGTCCATGCACAAAGAAATTTGTGGGATAGATTTTTCATTTTTGTTGGTCTCTCTTTCCCTTCTTTCACAACAAGACTGGGACAATGGAACCAACATTTTTCAGGAAATTAGACTCGTTTCAGGAAATTACAAAATGTTGAATTGCTACAGCACTGATACAGGACCAGCTGCATCCTCCCAAGTCTTTCTCAGGCTTTCATTTGCTCTTATTTTTAGGTTTAAGAGGCCACAAAGTAAACTTAAGACTGTCTATATTCTGCTGTATAATAATGGCATGTTGATTATAATGTGCATCCAGCGTAAGATTCTTGCAAACAAATTTAAGAAAGAAAACAACTTGAGAATTTTGTGAATGAGGCCCACAATGTCCAAGCAATCATTTTTGTTTCATACCTCTTTCTGAGTGTCTTCCACAGTTATCTTTTCCTGCAGATGAAAAAAAGCCCATATATACACAGTCATTTGAGTTTAAACAAAATACCACTAAAAATTAATTTGATTGAATTTCCTTGTTCTACTATGAATGGATATTGTTCTGCCAGCTATTATTGAGAAATCTCTTATGGTCACTGAATGTAGCATTTCAAAGTAAGCCATCAATCTTATACACAAGCAATCAGCATTAAAAAGCTGCTCTGCCTCCTCTGAAAGAAACACCTGTGGTTAGAAAATGATTGCACATTTCCTAAATCATGTTGTACATTTATTATCTTAGCAGAACCTGGGACTATGATATTAGGCCAAGAGATCGTGACTCAGCTCAGCTTTTATTATTATATTATACATTTCATTAGTCAGCCAAACCTCTAGTAGGATCCTCTGATCTACCCACCCACATAAAACCATGTGCATTGAAAGAAACAAGCCAATAGCGAAGGACAAGCATGCTTGGAGGGTTTTACTGTACTGCACTGTTTTACCTGGCTCAGTATCTCTTGCTGTGCTGTAGTATTGTTTACCTGTGTGAGCTGCTGCTGTAGCATGTTGACCTTATCTAACAGGGTTTTCTGCTCCTGGTGGTACTTCCTGAGACTTTCCTGCAGGGTCTCGTTCTGCCTCTCCAAGTCCTGAAACAAACCATGAAGCTCGCAAACTTAAAACAATCAAAATCTAATTACTGAATATTAAAAAAATGCTGCATGACTTTGAATGCAGTGAAAGTTGCATACGAGTGTTAATGAAGCAAAGTGAATGTGTGTCTGTGTGGAACAGGGAGGCTGAAGTTATACAGCACTTACATGTATGATCTGATCCCTTATGTTAACCTCAGCTGCCTCTGATCTCTCCACTGAATGCTGCAGATAAGACAGGATCTGTTTTTACAACCATGTTTTGAGGATATAACTTTACCATCGTCTATGAAAGCGTATGAAACAACGCTCACTTATAATCACTAGATGGCAGTCATGTACATCTCAGCGGCAGTTGAGTACCTTACAGGTTCAGAAATATGAAAAAAAATCTGTACTAAAGAACACCAAGTCAAAGAACATGATTTGAAATGAACAACTGGAAGAAAATGCAGAATCTTGAGTGTTTTTACAACACAGGCTTCAAAGTGTCTTAGCATCTGAATGCTGGACAGGAAGGACTTTGATTTATTAATGTCAACAATGGCTTTGGGATGCAAACAACCTTGACCTTTGTCATCTCTTAACAAAAGGGACTGTGGAAACAAAATGTCTACACAAATGTCAGTTCATTGCTATTCCCATCATGCTACATGTACACACGAAGGTCCTCTAAAATATGTAAAGTAGTGTGGAGCTGCTCCTCACTATGTGAGGTTTAAAGGATGACGTGAGCCAGTGAACTGAATGCTGCAGGATTACCTGTCGCTTCCATTGTTCCATCTTTGCAGCCTCTTTATCTGAAACAAAGCGAGAAAACAGCAAAGTTCAGATTTCATTTCTCCTCCCATATGTTACCAAGATTGGACAAAAACAGGTATGTTTACGGAACAGTGTTCCTTGAAAACATGTTCAAGGAAAGGGATGCGCACAAGAAGGACAAAAGCAAATAAAAATATATCAGAGAAATATTGAATCAGGAAATAACCATGAAAGTCAAGACTACGGGTATAAATATTGTGAGATATTAAAAACGAGAAATATTGAAAACTGACATAAAGATTAAAAAATATAAATACACACAGCATGGGGCCACAATATTTATGTTGCTGCAATGATAATAATTCTAGGTTCTACAGCAAATCTAAAACTGTACTTAATACTACCAATGGAAATTAAAAGTGAAACATCATCAACTATTCTTGCCTCCATGTATTACAGTTTTTGACATTTTCTGAAGTAGTCAAAATGTGCCACCCTTTTCTGTTGCCTATAAAAGTCAGTGACTCACTGAATTAATACTTAAAATACCGATATTGTCATGTAGCAAGAAAAAGTCTACACACTTGTTGCTCCTCATCACCTTTCACCTTGAACATTTGTATGTAGATTAAGTTTGTATGTAGATTATCTTCTCTGAAACAAATGGTGAAGTGATGTTCAAGACTCTCAGCTTTAAGTGGATTTTAAAACTGTAAGAGAGATGTATTTTCACAGTACTCCCCGGGCAACACTACCTACTACCTTCACATGAGTCAGACCGAAGTTTAAATTCCAGAAGCTATCCTTCCTTCTTTATTGGTCTGATCAGTCACCGTTGCTATCAATGATCATGCTAATTATGCTCTTCTTGTATTACAGGAATATTTTATGTTCAGTCTCTGGTGGTGTTTTGCCAACTGACCTCTGGTGGCTTTGTCAAGGTAACTTTTGACCATCGCAACGAGCTCCGGGTTCTTGCTGAGGCGAGCGTAGTGAAATGCATCGTGACCCAAGCCGTCAACCGCCTTTACGTCAGCGCCACTCTTCAGCAATACCTCCACTGCATCCTTACAGCCATACTCACAGCCCAGAATCAGCGCTGTCCTGAGGGCGTCAACAGACAGACAGTTTATCAGCGAGAGCGTGCCCAGCTAGCTGTGAAACAACTGTGTCTTTGAATATGAGGCTCTCAAATCAAAACATGTGGCAAAAACAATTCACCATGCGTTTTGTTCAACTACTGTGAAGTAATTCAATGCTGTGGTAGCTGAGTTGATTTGTCCTGTTTTTGTTGCCACATTTAGTTGTTTTTATTACGCTTTAAAGGACATTAAATAAGTCAGGCAAAACTTGTATTATACTGTTATGACGTTAAAAAGTTATATTAAACTGAAAATAGAAATGTAAGACATTCTCAGGCATATTTGCTGTGTTTAAAATGTGTGAAATCATGACATACTGCGCTGTATAGAATTAAGCAATTCTTTTTGTGAATTGTTATACCCCTAACAAACATATACAGAAAAAGCACTTCAGTATACCTTGTTAACCCAGCATGCAGACTCAATATTTTATATTTGAAAGCAAATGTACAAATGTGCTGTACAAATGCACAGTGGCATCTTATTACTGTTGTAATTTTCAATGTCTCCCTTTTAAAAAATGATTCAGTTTTCTTTCATTTTCTACTTTGACTATTCACTATTATTTATCACCTGCCTACCCCAGGTTTTGTAGTTTGGAAGTAAAGTAAATGGCCTTTGTGAACTACTTCTTTTTCCTAAATAAATGTCTGATATATGTTCATAGCTAGTACAGAATTTACAGTATTTTCTGTGACATGATATCAATGTCAGAAAGCCTGTTGCTGCAAGGAAATCAACAGAAATGCAAAATGCTTAAGTTATCAACCTACGCCATCTGTCAAAAGCTGCCTTTTGTAAGCAACACAGATTTCCAAATAAAATTGATATTTTCCACCCCACCAAAGACAAACACCATGAGAGGTGATGTCTCTTACTTGTTTTGTTTGTCTCGGATGGTGATGTCAGCCCCTCGCTCCAGCAGCAGCTGACAGATGCGTGGATGACACATCTGGGTTGCCAGCACCAGAGGTGTCCTGCCGTCCTGGAGAAAAAAACCAAAGACTTACACATAAATACACACAGGTATGTCCATCCACAGTTACAACACAATACAGCCCCATACAGTCCAATCAAAAGAATCAGTTTGTCTCTCAACTCAAAGCAAAAAAGGCCCAGAGTAATCCAGAATAAAGAGAGTGTTCACTCAAGGGACTAATTTAAGATTTAGTGAATACCAGTTAATGACTGCCATTGACAAAGTAACAGCCTTAAAAGGAGCAAGCAGATCGATATGCTTTCCTACAATGATAACTAAACACGTGGAAAATGAAAAACATATCCTAGAAGAGACCATTACAACACACTGTGTGAGATGAAGTGAAATATCAGTTCTCACAAAATCACTGGCATTCACAGAAGCCCCGCTGTCACAGAGCAGTTTCACGCTGGAGGAGCAGCCTGCCATGACTGTGGAGAAAGAGAGTAGAAAGAATTGCAATCATTTCATCCCATTTACTATGAATGGGATGAAACACGTGCATCAGCACAGCTCAGGCAGCAGCGTGGTCCCAGGTTTATATGTTGAAAAAGGTATGATGGACAGATAAACAACTACTCTCTTTAAAATCAAGACATCACTTTTTCATTATTACAATGATATTTTTTGTTTGACATGTGTAATGTAGTAGACATTAAATATAGTAAAAGAGCTGTGGAGAGTAGAGTTAGGACTAGAGTAGATCACAATAGAGTCAGTACTAGACTAGAGTAGAGTAGAGTCAGTTTTTGATTGTACAGTCAGTACTAAAGTAGAGTCAGTACTGTACTACAGTAAAGTCAGTAAAGTAGTCAGTACTAGAGTAGAGTGGAGTCAAACAAGTACTAGAGTAGAGTCAGTCATAAAGTAGAGTCAGTACTAGAGTAGATAAGAGTCAGTACTATACTACAGTAAAGCCAGTACTAGAGTAGAGTCAAGCCAGTACTAGAGTAGAGTAGAGTCAGTACTATACTACAGTAAAGTCAGTACTAGAGTAAAATAGAGTCAGTCATAGAGTAGAGTCAGTACTAGAGTAGATTAGAGTCAGTACTATACTACAGTAAAGTCAGTACTAGAGTAAAGTAGAGTCAGTCATAGAGTAGAGTCAGTCATAGAGTAGAGTCAGTACTAGAATAGAGTCAGTACTAGAATAGAGTAGAGTCAGTACTATACTACAGTAGAGTAGAGAAAAGTCAGTACTAGAGTAGAGTAGAGTCAGTACTAGAGTAGAGTAGAGTCAGTACTAGAGTAGAGCAGAGTAGAGTAGAGTACAGTCAGTACTAGAGTGGAGCGGAGTAGAGTCAGTACTAGAGTGGAGTGGAGTGGAGTCTTACCAGCATCATGTAGAGCTGTTCTTCCTTGTAGGTCCACATTTCCAACTGGACAGTTGTGCTGTAAAGTAACACAAACACACGTCGGCACAACAGGATCAAGTGAAGCAAATTATTTTACTAGTGTTGAAATATCCCTGTAGTGTAAAATACATCTGTAAAATACTGAAGTACCACATTTACTATATATCTACTGTAAGAGCCCCACTTAAGAAAGTTCACTCAAACAACACAGATTTATCACTCTCACTAGCAATGACAATCTACAGTAGTTTTTTGAACGATGATTAAAATAATTGGAAAAGTATTTAGCAATGGTTGATTAGTGAAATTTTAACAAATGGGATGATGGTTGGTGGGAGAACCTAAGTCTGTTCTGAGAAAACACAAATTTAAAGATTAAAAAATAACTTTTGGAATCCAAGCATATAATGAAACTACTGGATATGATGCTGTTGAGTCACTGCTAATACATACTGGTGGTTGGCTCTCTGCATTAAAGCCTATGTAGCCATCTCAATAGGTCAAATGTGACCCATTTTTCTAGGTGGATAATGAAGTTAGCTTGATTTAATTGTTGAGTAGTTGACCTGAGCGTGGATTTTCAGTTATTCAAAGCTGTCTCAAAATCATTCATTTCCACTGGTTGGCAGTGGAACCTGAGAGGCAACAGCAGGCAGGTCATATTAGGCTAAGTGGCGCTGTGCTGATATGCCTGTGACATCTCTACACAGTCAGTCAGTCAGTCAGCTGGTTGGACACCAGTGACTGCACCACTGTGGTGATGAGGGCCTGCTATGAAAGCCTTGAGGACTCAATGCTAACAGGGGCCTGATGTTGCTGGGTAAGCTTGCCAGCAAGCTCTGGCCCCCCACTATAAAAACCCAACTCTCTCTAGCAACAAGGGCCAAAAATTAGCAGCATGCTCAAATGACAAAATGAAGAGGAGGGGTAGAGCGGCAATGGGAGCTGACGGTAGAGCATGGAGGGGGGATATCCTATACCTTGAGGGTTTGGGCTGACGGAGGGGGATAGTGGAGGTGGTGGGGGTGGTGGGTGTTGGCGTCCAGCTGCTATGTCTGGTGTGATGACGGCACCAAGAATGGACGGCAGGTTTGCAGGAGGGTAGGCTTGTCAACACCACTGACAACCTCCTGCCAACAGCCGCGACCTCCGTTAGATCACTGCCATGCAAGAGATGGGGGCAGGGGGAAGGGCTACGACGCTATGAGAGCACAATATTGCAGAGATAGTCCCCTCATTGTAAACACATAAATCCCCCAGTGGGTCATGGTGACTCAACAGGGCCTACTGTTGACCGATACGGAGTGGGCTCAGCTGCCAGGGCCCAATAATTATTTAAAGGAGCTGAAAGGGAAACTGCTCTGACTGGCCAGTGAGTGGGAAGCTGCTCTGTGAAACATACCCTGCAACATGTGGTGTTGGAATAATTGGAAAAATTAGTTCCCGGCTGGGAAAATTCACATGAATGACCTCAAGTTGGAACAACTACTCGGAAAGTCTGCGAATGTTTTTGGTACTCGTCTTACAGAAAATTGATGTCATATACGCAGAAACATGGCGGGCAAAAGTAAATGTTCGGTTGATTATAAGAAACTTTTTATTCATGTATTGCATGTCAATTTTTCGCTCACATATAATTTGTAATATGGTATTTGTAACCGTTAGTTGGTGTCACTGTAGAGTGACCTAGATTAGTTAGAAAAATTATTTATTGGCATCAAACCTGGTAACAAGTCAGGTAAAGCAATATTTTAGGAATGTAATGGTGCAGCTACAAGTCTGGGACAAAAATCACTGGAAACAGCTATCAATGTGTTCTTTAAATGCTCTGAGCAATAAAATACAACACAGCTTATTTGTTGTGTATGTGTATGTTTGTGTAGATACACAACACACCAACATGAGCAACATAAAAATGAAAACCTAAAATGCAAACGACAACCAAATATGAGATGTTATCTCACAGGCGTAAATGTCAGTCAGGTACAAGTAGTGTTAGAGGAACACGGGGAGGTTTACTGCACTTTACCTGCAGGAGTTTCTGCACACAAAGAGAGTGTCCATTTCTTGAAGACAGGTGAAGAGCATTTTTTCCTGAAAGTGATAAATGCAGCAATCAGAAAATAAAGTACATTCACAATCAAGGGTTTGCATTTAGGAACAAATGAATACTACAGTGCATTTCCAATATCTTATCTGAAAGGGTGGAATAAATATCAAAATATTCTACTTTGGTATTGATTCTTTTAATTTGTTGACTATATTTGATGGTATAAAAATAGATTTCTAAAGCTACTTCTTTTTCTTTTCTTGGCTGGCAGACTGTTAAAATATGGCAAAGTGCAAAACTTCACTGAAAACGTATTCAGGTGAAAATACAATAGCTTTTTAAAGTCAAATTAGACCAGAAAGCAACTTCATTATTGCAACAAGAGTAATTGTAGTTTGCTGCTTCCATCTTTGCCTCGCTGCCTGAACCTTTTGTCTATATTGTCTCTGAAAGTAGGGATGGATCAGGTAATGTCTCTTGCTCATTATTATATTATATTTGCTGCTGAGCAGAACTCAGAAACAGTAGAAAAAAAGAAACGACTAATGAGACCAATTTTCTGCGTAACACATCCTCATCTCCTTCCTCAGAACAGTCAATGTGTTCTGGCGCTAAGTACCTTAACTTGCCTTAATTTGATAATGTGATAATGTGGAAATTACATCACACCTACTGTATCCGAGACCGAGCTGCACAGTGTGGTTTATTTTTAATCATGTAAAAAGAAATACACAAACTCTTACCAAAGACTGTCATTGTTTCATTTAGACATGGACCACCTACAAAGAAGTAGTGCTTCTCTGGTTGTTTACTCGGTAAACTGTCAAATGTTTGTGGCGTTGTTGAATTGTATATGTATGTGTATGTACAGGTGTTTTTAGTATTAAGTCTACCCTCACTGATATAACGGAGGTGGACAAAATACTAAAAACACATCAAAGTATATAAATACAGCTCCAGGGTGCTGCTTTCATCCAACCTGAACTCACCAGTGGCATCAGTCGCAGTGACATCAACATTGTGTCCCAGGATGAGATTGAGACAGTCTAGGTGTCCTCGCGTTGCAGCCAAATGAAACCTGAGAAACAAGAAGAGAGATGGAGAAAAATTAAGAGAGGAAAACAGAGACAGGGGCAAGAGACGGAAGGAGATGGCAAAACAAGTAGACAGCATGCAGAAAAGGAGGGCGGGCAAGTGAAAAAGTGTCAGGGTGTAAAGAGAAGGGAGGCGACGGTGAAACTTAAGGACAAGAGAGAATGCAAACAGATGCCAGGCTCCTCGCTATCAGCCAGGTCTGCATTCTCGAAGCAAATAACAAGAAACCTCAGGGTCTGCAATGACTCCAAGGCCACCAAGAGCTACACAGTGTTTTCCTACTGTAATCAGCTTCACTGTTGTATACATGAGCACTGTCAAATGATAAAAAATTATAAGAGTACCTGCAAAAAAAGGTTGCACAAATACTACAGCTTCTCATGATTTTTTACTTTCTGTGTCCCCCATTCTTTTTGGTCTGTGAAGGCACCACCTGTGGCTCTATTCAAATTGAGGGAATATTATGTTCATATAGATAAGAGTTCAAGTTTAAGAATAATCTTACTATTACACAATGACATTATTGATTAGTGTTTTACCTCTGTATTCACGGTCTAGTTTGCATAACGTGATAAAACTAAATGGCCTACATGATAACAAACAATATGAGCTTGTAAGCCACATTGATGACCTAAATATTTTTTATTCACGCAGTTTTAAAGTTCATTCTTGAACTTGGAAACAGCAGTTGAAATCTTGACACTCAACTCCCTTCAATGTCAAGGTTTAAAGTCCTTCAAATGCTCAGAAAAAATGGAAATTTGAATACCTACATTTCCATGACAACTGGGGAAACTCCATCTGCTACTGAGGATCATGAGATTCAACTGAAAGCCCCAGAACAGCTATTAAATCAACCTTGAAATACGATTGTTTTGACAATGTTATTTATGTTTAATTGCCTCAAAAGTAGCATATTCCCTTGTAATTTGCCTACTCAATTAAGCAGGTTCCCACTGCATGTGTTTGCCAACATGTCTTTAATCATCACTTTTGCCTGGAAACATTCCTGTTCCCCTTCTCTGATTTAACCCACAACAGCACTGCCGCCACTAGCCATGAAGGTCTGCAAAGAACTTGTGTGTAAACCAATCTCGGTCTGTCACCCATCAAGCCACATGAACCTGTTTATACACTAACCCCGAGGTATCTGCCAAGGAGACAGCTAGGCTGTCACCTCAACACTGGCGTGGGTATTAAAAGCCGTGTTGATGGCCTGGAGATGCTGGTTCTCTAGGGAGCAGTGCAGGGTCCTGACCTCTTGGGGCAAACAGCAGACAGGAAGCAGACCAGAGCTATCCAAGTTAGGGGTATATAAGTGATTTGACTCGCCAAGTTCATGGGCGACAGCATTTTCCAGAGGGTAACTGAAGTATGGTTCTGAACAGAGTCAAAAATAGTTAGTTGCAAACTTCAACTGGGGTAGTGGATTTCCTCATGATGAATAAGGAATGACGAGTCGCGTGACAGTGAGTGGCACTAACAGCTTTCAAGATGTTTCAGACAGAAAATCATATATTTGCCACTACATTATGACTATATGCATCGGATCAAACAGACAGATTTGATTTGTGGAGATTTAAATCATTTAAAATAGTCCTCCATATAAAGTTAATAACTTTGGTCAGCACAGCTAAGACTCCTAACAAAAGCTGAGAAACCAACAAAACAGCAAAATGTGTGACCCTGACCAAGACACAAAGAATCTTCTCCCCATCGAGATATATCCTGCTTACCCAGCTGGAGACCTGAGTGAAATGGTTAGAGATGAATTTTGTGAGACTTAATGGGTCTGACTTTAAGAGAGCAAATTCAGCTATGTCATTTCATCTTCACACCTGCTCCTTGAGCAGCTTTCAGGTTGACAGCCTACAGGATATGGTTGCTATTTCTAGAGAGTGGACAGGGAAGAGTAAACCAGAGTGTACATGCTGGTAGCTGAGCCATATATGATAATGTGTTTCTCTAAAGGCAGTTAAATAGCCAAAATACTGTGGCTGCGGCGGCTTCAAATTCTTCCTTGTACTATAGATTACCAATCTTGAGCAAGATTCAAGTCTTTGTCAGTTGACTTTGTACGATAATTGACTGACTAATGGTTAGTAAAAACACGTTCAAGAAATGCAAGTTGATTAAGAAGTACGTGTGCAGTATTATAAATGTAGTCCACATAATTAAAAACCTAACTGTCCTTTCAATTCAGAAACAAAAACCGCACATCTTCAGTCTGTTCTCAATCTGTCATAAGATTGGGATCAACATCACGCATATCCAACTGTGAGAGTCACAGCTTGCTATTGTTATTCTTAAAAGACACTTGAGCACAAAATTCATTACCGCTAATCCTGACAAACAATGGGCACGCAGCAGTATCTTTAGTCAGTGCCAGTTTCATGCTGCAGGGCCAAGCAAGCGCTCGTTTCGAGTGGCGTGCTGTCATTTGGACTTCTTTTGCTGCTAAGCCCTCGTCAGCTAGCTATCACAACTGTGCAGAATGAGCAGGTGTGATGGGTGGGCTTGACTCACTGGGATCTGGCTAATGCCATGGCAGAGATGTAAACTGTTTACTCAGCTGGAAGCCGTGATAGAACAGTTAGAGCTGAATTCATTAGCTGAACACAGCGAGGCTAATCCAGGGCACACCAAATTATATATCAGGGGTAACAGTTTGTAATTAGTTTCCCCACAGAGGTCCATGATTACAAGGGATCGCTATTTGACATTCCTTTGTTGGCCAGGAAGCCATAGACACACGTTGGTCTGTGTGTGGCCCGCTGAGCTATAAGAAGACTTGCTGAGTTGTGATTGTGGCTCACTTTGTTTTGGGTAGACTTGGCAAAAAGCATGACCTCTTTCCATAAATGATGTGTTGATTTTATAGTTAACTACTGTAGTCCGTCCGCCCTGCAGGGGAACACTAAATGATGAGCGTGACTGCGTTTGTGTACAACAACCTCTACAGTCTGTCATTGCAAAATTGGCAGCCATGGCTCTGGATTTAGTTCTGACAAATTCTAGCACCTTATTATGAGACCAGGAATTTATCAGGTTGTGTGTATAATTCTGTTTATTTACATGCGTGCATGTATACAATCATTGGTCTTTGCAATGGTGTCACAAGAGAATTACACACACTGCTGAAAATACTCTGCACCTTTGCTTCTGGGATCTGGAGCTCCATAGTTATATGCTTTAACAAAGCCTTTGTCAAAATAAACCTGAAGCACAGGCCAGAGACCACTGACTTCTTCATATATCTAGGATTAAACTGAGGGCGACTGGCCTCCCAAAATGCTGGTGTTGGAATCTGGTTTCATTTAGGAAGAAAACAAAGTATCTGCTTTTATAAACAGCTCAATGCATTGTTTTCCAAGGCTGGGCCATTTATGGAGGGTCTGTATGAGATACCTGAATTATCGGTGATCTTGGATGGTCACAATGCAACATCAGAGAATTCCTTGAACATATTTCAGTTAGGTTGACCTACTTTTTTCCTTACACCTTCCATTTCTTCCGATCTAATCTTTCTGTTGACCCACTTCTTCTACTGAAACCTTGTGAAGGGTTTAAATCCAATTCCCAGTGAAAAATCCTACCATATAAAACATGGTCCTTCAAGACGTCAACTGATCCTGATAACAGCCTGCAGCTGGGCCTAAATGTATTTGTTGGTGTTGCAAGCACCACGGTGGATCTGATCTGAATTTGCAGGGAGTCATTTCCTGTGGGGACTACATAAACAGCCTCTGGCCAATGTGGTCAAGGCTTCAGTGGCCACAAACATTCTTTATACCAACTCCCACACTGACCTCCAGTCAGATGGACACTAAAAGGGACAGAAAAAATGGACACATAATAATATGCAATGCCTTTCATAATTAGGGCAGCTGGATGAAGGTTTAAGGTTGAAATGTGCAACAGGGTAATTTTGGAGGGGGTGGGATTGTTTTTTTTAGGGTCATGCAGGGAGACTTGGCATTGATGTCAAAAAAGGAGGTAAGAGGTAAAACTATTTTTGAGTAAGAGTGACCAAATTGTAAAGGAATTCCCCTCTACAGAAGCTTTATCTGGGAAACAGGATGAGGAATGTGTGGTGGGAAGACCACTACAGTGTCTGGAATTTGTGATGTTAGGTGCATGGTAGATAGTAACAATCAAGAGAAAACCAACATATGTGGATGTAAGCACACAAATGTGTCCAATTTCTGTCTTATTTCTATCTGTTTGTTGAAAATGTGTTGTAGAAATTCACATCTCTGACTACGAATGTCAACATACTGGACATGGATTTGTGTGTGTGTGTGTGTGTGTGTGTGTGTGTGTGTGTGTGTCCATGTTTACTCACGCAGAGCGTCCTTCTACGTCAAGCTTGGTGGGGATGATGCCCTTCTTGCTGAGAACAGCAGCCACCTTGTCCACCTCGCCACGTTCCACCGCCTTCATCAGCCGATCATCATACTTGTTCCAGTCTGTGTTCTGACAATTATGATAGTGAACTATCAGACATACAGTATGTTTGACAGTAGTAACCAAATAGTATATATATATATATATAACAAAAAAGGTACTTAGTTCAACAGTAGAGAGTAGCTGACTAAAAAAATGCAACAGTGACACATGCATATGACGCGCATATGAAGTCAATTTCTGACACAATAACAACAACAGACATAACAGCAATGTCATTTTTCCCTTTGTAGTACAACAATAGACTTCAGTTAATGCAGAATGTGCCAAGAATGTGCTGTACTGCAGTTTCACTAAATCCCCCCATGAGTGATTGCGACAAAGCATGGGAACAGCATACTCTTAAGGCATCTGGGAAGCACATTTAAGTTGGGTGCTTTATGCTGGAGGTCAAAAATGAACAAAGAACACAAACGCAAACTATAACCTTAACTGAGAATTTGTATGTACACAGCAGCAGTAAAAAGATAATAATAGCATACATAAATCACTTTGACATCATGTAAAATATACTGTAGTTATCAAGCAATTAATGAGTCACCAAATTGATCCACCAATGATAATTGCCTCAGGAGGAATTCCTTCACTGTATTGCCTCTGTTAAAGCACAGCTTTCAGGTGATTCAATTTCTAGATCAAAGCGTAAGTACAGAAGAAACAGTAACCCCAAAAATAGCATTTGGTGACAAACTGACAATGAATACCTACAAAGTGCATGGAGGTACATTTCAGCCAGCGGCTCATCTTGGGTGAGTGGAGCTGGTCCTTGCACCGTGCTACTGAAAAGGATGCCACTGTTCCGGTTTACAAAAGCAAAAAAGGAGAAAAACAAAGTGTATAAAAAAATCCCAAGTCTCTCAGTGCACTCAGCCAGTAAGTGCAACAAAAAATGGATGAGAAGACAAAAGGGTGACAGTCTATACTGCAGTGGAGGTCCTCTTATGGAAGGCTCAACCTCTGGAGTTTCCCTCACTTGAGGCAGAGAAGTTCATTTGGCAGGATTTTCTAAGCATTCCTGTGTTGCTCATGGGCTCTGCCTGTAAGTTCATCACTGCACAGCAGTCTGGTTGATAGTTAAAAGGGAGGAGTAAGAGGAGGAAGGAATGGAGGTGGAGAAGCAGTAGGGCCAGCCCTGCCAGCCCTGGGACCTGCCCTGGCCGGCAACTGCAACTCCTCCTCTGGGGGAAAAGTCAGCTCAGCCTGGCTACCTCTCACCTCCCCCAAGTGTCTTCCCCGCCTTTATCCTCAAACCTTCTGTTTAACTCAGTCTTCTTTTGTTTTGATACTCTTACTCTTCTTCTCTGGACTGTTTTCCATCTGTAAAAGCTGCAAGCTACTTGCGTATCAAGTAGTAACTGAAGAGCTTCTCTCTTTGCCTCTCCTCTCCTCTATCAGTGGTCTCCAGTGTCTTCACCCCACCAAATGGCAAGTCAGTCAGGCTCAGCGGGGTAAATATGCGAGCTCTCCCAGGTTTAAAATATCACCCCCTCCCTGGTAAACAGCGGTGGTGCAGACAGCCCTGTAGACTGGTTACCTCTTTATTTTTTGACCCTCCAACCTTTCTGTAGTGACTGATAGGAAGACAGGGGCTAAGAATACATTCTGGACATGCCTGCACCATGAGTAATGGCTTTAGTGTCTATCACCACTGCCAGCATGAAACAAGGCCAGCCAAAAAGACCTTGCTTACATTGCCACCCCCCACCATGCTCCCTGCCTCCATCTGAAAATATTAATGTCAGAGGGGGATTATGGTTTGCACATTTGAAGTGGTCTTGGCACTGACCCTCACAGGACACCACTGGGTCAAAAGTTGCTGTTAACCCATCCGTCTAAAGAGGGTGGTGTGGCTCCAAAGCCCCCTGATCCTAGCAGCACGGTAGCAAGGTTAGATGTCAGCCTTTTTACAACCAGCTGTCTGAGACTGCAGCCCAACCAAAAACTACAACTACACTGCCTCTTCACTTACATTAATACCTACATGGCAAACACTACAAAAGTCCAACTTTCACTTTTATTAGGTAAAACATCACAGGAATTTTTTCCTGTATAGAGACAGCAATCCAAGGACCAGTTTAATTTACACACTGCATCAGCTCCTCGTGGCCTCGTGTTACTGTCCGCTGCCAGACTGGCGTTAACAGAGCGGCACTGATATCCACAAACATGCAAGGAGACCTCCTCCACATGACATGTCATATGAAGAAGTAGGTGTCAACTTACGAAAGCTGCTCACCCTAGCATAGAGACAAAAGGCGCCAAAATGGCACCTAGCCACGCAGCATACTGCACATCGGTCACGTAAATATCTCACATGGGTGTTCTGGTGTGTGTGTGTATTTGTTTGGGAATCTGTTAATGTACTAGTTAATGATAGGGCTGTTAACAAGCAAGAGTTGCCACTGCAGTAGTCCCTCACTTTCCAGGAGAGATGGTCTATATTGACACAATCAAATATCATGATAGGTTTTAAAGTATAACTTTATCTTTATTATATTGATTATTGGTGGCTTCATAAGACATTTGGTCTGAACTATGTGTGGGTGATGTGGTCTTTGAGAAAAGTTTTGCGGATACGATACCCATTTTCTTTTTATTCAGAGCAGTAAAATGATCTAAACTTGAGTCATGTAACTGTGCTGCAGCCTTTAAGACCAGGAAAGATGATGGCGAAAACACATGATGATATCTAGTTTCATATCATGACGTCAATATGATGTCAATGTAGCTCCCTGCTATACTTTCACATGCTGGAACGAAACCCTGCTGAAGTAATGACAACAAATTCAAGCACATGAATATGTGTTAAGTTTCTTTTAAATGACTGAGCTCAACATTTAATCTGAGGTGTGTGTAGGGCTAAAAAGGTATTGGGAAAAAAAACATTTTGATATTTTAATTTCTTTTGCAAAATATGCACATTGTGATTTTGTTTCAATTTTAAAGTTTTACCAAATATTTACAGCTTTTAAATTTTGCAGCTTTACTTGTATAGAAAAAAAGGTACCCGTTTTTGCTCCATGTCATGTTTATTAAAACCAAAATAATGTACTTCTAAATACCAGATGTAGCATTTAATTCATCAACATTTTTTCTTTTGTCTTTTAGCATGTTTTTATTTCATTGTGCACTGAGCAAATCACGCCGTAGAGATACAGTAATGATTGCGATTGGTCATTTGATGTGCATCTGATTCCACAACGAATCATTGGAAAAGCAGGAACAGTAGGACACTGAAACAAGACAGAGTCTACAGCCATGCTAGCAGCTCTGTGAGGCTATACTTTGGCACAGCGGTGATTTGAGATAAATGCTACCATCTGCATGCTAACATGGTCACAATGACAATGCTTATGTGCTGATGTTTAGCAGGAACAGTATAATGTTTAGTTGAGTGTTAGCATGCTAATATTTTCAAATTAGCACTAAACACAAAGTACAGCTGAGGTTGATTGGAATGTCATTGATTTTGCAAGATGGTGGTTATGATGGTTCTAGACGAAAGGTTAAGGGATTACCAAGTTATTACAATTCATCCTGAGTGTACCAAATTTCATGGCAATACATCTAATAGTTGTTCAGATATTTCACTCAAAACCAAAAAATGTCAATCTCATTGTGGTCTGGATTCATCCTCTGGGCACCATTAATATCTCGTGGAAATTGAAATATCTCAACAGTGGTGGACCAACTGACCAACTAACCCTGCCATCCCTAGAACCACGCCGCTAGTGTGGCTACAAAAAGGAGAGCAGCCGTTAAAATATTTGTAATATGCTCAATTTGTGCACAAATGCAGGCACTAAGAGGCAAAAAGAACAAAAACCAGCTTGGACGAGCAGCTACGTCTGATTACATTGCATCTTCTACAATGTGACTACTGAACATACTTACACTGTGACGTTGATGCTGAAACAATATTCAACCATTGTTGCGTACAACTGAAACAAACACATTACCTAAAGTTTCTATTTTAACACAGTGACCTTGCGGACAAAACATCACCTGACACTGGATGACCCAGGTTAGGCCCCTACCTGTCCTCACAGATTATTCTGGGTGTCTGGTAATACTTCTGTTAGAGTCTTTTGTCATCTTCAGTTCAGGTTTTCCATCACCGTCTACAGGCTGTACCTCTTTCCAACACCTCAGTTTCCTGCCTCTCTCAGCCCCTGGCCAGACTAAAGGGTATCTAATGTCCTCACAAATGAAATCACCAGCAGGAAATATCTAACTGGTCATCTGATAACAGACTGAAGCCAAGACCAAAACATAAAGCTTTACGCCAATATGTTAACTGATAGTCGTGTCTAATGCCAAACTGCAGTCACTGATGTGGTTTCATAAGATTATGACTATGGGGATGATCTTAGGAGACATCTGGGAAGAGACATTACGTCATGAAATGTAAACCTTTGAGATTTTATTAGGCGAAATGAAGTGCACACACCTTTTGCAGGATTTAATTATTTTCTTTATTACTTTGAATTAGAGATGAAAAGGTGTTAAAAGTGTAAGACCAAGAGAAAAAGGACACTTTCACACCCAAGTTGCCTGAAGTACCGGTTCGGATTTTTTAGAAGTCAGGTTCAAGAGTCTCTTAATAATTAAGAGACACTAAGCTTAAGTTAATATGAGGCTTCAGCAAATCAGATGGGTGTCTTCCAAATTTACTGTGTTTTTAGTGCAAAACTCAAGGAAACACTGTCCGTGGAAAAGCAAAGAGGGAATGTCATACTAAAAAGACAGTTATTTTTAAAATACAGTGATTTTGGGATGATGCACACCAAACTGGTCAATTTGGATTCTCAGAACTACAAATGTCAAAGCATGCTATTACTATCAAATTTAAGTGATATCTTGCCATTATTATCCTTATACTTTAAAACTAAAACATCAGGTGCAGAACATGGCAGAGCACTTTTACTGTATGTGTCCATCTGTTAGCCACCATTATCATTTGTGTTCATAGTGTGAGATAGTGATAAAGGCAATGCAAATTTTATTTCCTGTCTAACAAGACACCACTAAGAGTCTACAGCAATGCTATGTGAGGCCTCACTTAGGTGATGGATGGATGGATGGATGGATGGATTGATAGATGGATGGATGGATGGATAGATGGATGGATGGATGGATAGGTTCTTTATTGTCCTTTACAAGGAAATTCGTTGCCACAAATGCTAACTTCGGCAAATTTGCATGCTAAGCATCAGGGGATCATTAAAGTCAAAGGGATTCATCCTCTGGGGACCATGAATGTCTGTACAAATTTCATGTCAGTCCATCCAGTAATTGTCAAGATATTTCAGTCTGGCCCAAAGTGGTGGACCAACCGACAGACCAACATTACATCCCTAGAGAAATGCTGCTAGCATAGTTACTTAAAATAGTCATGTTTTGCAAAAGACTGTGTAAAATAGACTACAGTTCTCAACAAGTACTAGTACAATGTTATTATAGGCCAAGCAGTATTGGAATAAAGAAAATGTTTGCTTCAATTAAAAACACAAAGTACGATGATGGCCATGCAAGGCCACCATTTAATTGATTATAGTCACTAAAATAAACATCACAACAAACAACTGTAAACCTAATTATTTTTTCAATGCTCCTACAATGTACTAAAATAGTAACATCATCACCTCTGCAGATTGTCTTTACAACAGAATTTGATTCCACAATATTCTGCTTGTACAGCTTCCTTTAAGGATTATGCTTTGTCTAATTAAAGGTTTATCTGAATAACTACGTCTACGTATGATGTACTGTCTGGTTTATTTGATAATTGCCCTGAGGTAAACCAATACCAATACCACACAAACCAATGAACTGAAACCAGTTCAAACAAACTTCAGGTGAAAAAATGGCCTCGACGACCCATATCACTTTTCTAATACTAAGCATTACATCTTTACTTCTAGTTTATGAACAGGCCCAAACACGACACCAATCATCTGTTTATATTTTTATCATTTATCCTCAGACATACCTGTTTGTGACATTAAAATAGCTGCATGCTGTGTGAATATCTCAGCGACAAGTTGATTTATTGGTGCAATATACCCTGGCAGGGAAAAGCAAAAACTCTAGCTGCATCAGTGTTAAAGAGAACCTTAAGAGCAAGCTCAAATACCAATAACTGTGAGACAGAAATATCTAGAAATGATGTGAGTCACAGCTGTTACCCAAGAAGGTAAATAGTCAAATAAATAAAAAACAATGCAGGAACAAACAATGCTAGTCAGAGTGGTTATCCATAAAGAAACAAGCAACCACGAAAGACAGAGGGGGGTCTCTGGTTAGTGATTGCTTATAAAAAACATTTTATTTTCTGAGTCAGTCATTCCTAAAATAATCACCGAGTAGTGGACGGCAGCCATTATTAATTCAGTGGGAAACGGGTTTTTGAAAGGAAAATGTTCTCCGTTGTTGATAAATACATTCAATTCCCTCCGTCCTACTGCCACCTTCTCACAATCAGCAGCGTTTTTCTGGGACTGCTGTTAGCAGTAGCAGTTTTACACCCCCACCCACCCCAATACACGCCTCTCTCTAATCTGTGACCATAGACCTGTGCATGCAGTGGTGCAACTGTGCAACTGTCTGGGCATGTAGAGTGTAAATTAAACCCCTCAGGGACAGAGACACGAAGGGTGGGGGAGGAGAGAAAGAGCAAGAATATGTGAGCTGCACAAATGTGTAATAGAGTGGAGAAGTGAGAAAGTGACAAGATACAGCATGCTTTCAGTCAATCTGTCGTTATGGGACAGGTAAATTGATGCTTCAGAGTGAAGGTCCCTCTTGGATCGGGCCAAGCCCCCTCTGATGGTTCAGGCCAGGTGTCCAGAGGAGAGAGGCGCTCTGTTTTTGGTATGTACATGAGGCACTCGCTGCATATCTGGGTAGCTGCTAAACACAGGACCACTCTTGCTGGGCAGAGTGTGGACTTGATGCAGGAGGACAGACAGACAGACACGACCTCTGGTGGTGAACAGAAAAATGACAGGTCCAATTCACCAAAGTCTATTTGTATCTTGGGACACAGAGGAAAGGGTGACCAAAGATAGTCTTCAGTATTTATTCTTTCTATACAGGAGAATCCCGTATCTCTTTGCATTGTCAATATGCTGTCTAGAGGGTTTGAAGCTAATTTAACTTGTAAATGGTTTTGAAAGTAAAGCTCAAATTTAGAATAAATTAAGGGGTCAGCATGGTGCCCAGGCCAAACCGTGTGCCATCCTCTCTGCAGCTTTGTGTGCCCCTGTCAGACACAATTATTGTGTAAATACCTGCAGGAGTCACGCTCTCATCCTTGGGGAGATGCCATTGCTCTCTGACACTGTAGGGGCAGCTGTGGAAAAATCTACAGCCAACACACGGGAATGCGTGCATGCAACGGGCCTTAGAGGGGAATGATACTGACAGGAAGAAAATATTACAATATTTTTCAAAAATGTGACGACATGCTGGGTGACTATGGGTGCTTTGATTCAATATCTAATCTAAATATCTGATGCTATAGGGTACGGTATCTGTGGAAAAAAATCTCTAGCAATTAGACAGTTAAATTAAATATTATCATTTCACTCTGTAAGAAAAGTCAAATTGGATCAGTTGACTGGAATGCAGCCTTTGAGACCAGGAACACACAACTTTTTCTATATTACAAAATAATAACCTTAATAACAAATCACAAACTAGTATCCATCATGTGATTAGTGACAAGTGTCTATAAAAAGCATTAAATCCTGGGACTTTTTCATATTCTATTGTTTTACAACAATCACTCTTGTGAAAGTAAACGTGCATTAATTGGGCTTCCATGATTGACTAACAGAAAACCAATCTCAAAGTAAAAACAAATCTCTACAAATTTACCTAAATTAAGTACAAATATAGAACACAAATTTACTGATTGCACTATGGCCCACCTAAATCATCACCATTGTAGACAGCTGTTTTGTGGTCAAATCATTCATACAGTGTTGTTGAAAAGCACCAATCAGAGAACATTTCGAAGGCATTGAATATCCCTCAGTACAGTAAGGTCAATTCTAAAAAAATATGCCCAGTGTGTTAATCTGCCTAGAGCAGGCTGCCCTCGAAAACTGATAAAAGCTGATAACAGGTCTGTTTTACAATACCTGAGTTAAGCCTGCGCCTGCTGAAAACACAATGTGGTAAAGTGGATTACTGGGAGATTCCTGGTGACCCTCTTAACATATCCTCACCCATAGATCCAAAATGGAGACTATGATCGTCCAGCTGCTGGGTCACACGATTTTAGATGACTTATGACCCAGAGGGGAAAGCTGTTCCTTGCCATTTTCTTCTACTTCCGACACCTGCTGCCAGGGCAGGAGATCAGCCTTCCAGTTGCCAAAACCCTGTCAACTTTGCCCCCTGCCAACTCCCCAGTAAAGACAGTCTCCACAGGATCATGAAACTAATGACATTCCCGTCAGCCTCAGCTGTACTTTGTGTTAAGTGCTAATTAGCAAATCTTAGCATGCTAACATGCTAAACTAAGATGGTGAACATGGTAAACATTAGACCTGCTAAACATCAGCATGTTAGCTTTGTCACTGTGACCATGTTAGCATGCTGACTTTAGCATTTAGCTTGAAGCACTGCTGCCACACAGAGATGCTATCATGGCTGTAGACTCCTAGTCTTGTTCATCCAATTCCTGCATGCTTCGTCTAAATCTAGTGCAAAAAAAGAAATGTTTCACAGAATCTTAGTCACATGTGCTGAAGTGAGAAAATCTCAATTAATCATTTTCAAAACTATTTAGAACAAGAATTCCTGGAATTGTTATGAAGGCACCAGTTCTGTAGCTTTTGTATGAGGTTAAAGCACCCTTTTCCTGTAATATGTCAACAGCTTAGCTGACACATTTTAATAGCCATCATTGAAATAACAATGTCCCAAAGCAGGGGAATTAAAAATAAGCAGGGATATGGGTTTTGGCTGTAGATGCCTGCTGGTATGGCTGATATTATTCCAGCTGGTCTGATGTGGAAATAAAAGATAAAAACAGGGCAGAGAGAGCCGTGGGGCTACCAAAGGATTTCCAATCAGCTCGTAAGGAACTATTTAGGTCACTAATGCAGAAACGCTACAGTAAATCAACAAGGTAGTGATTTTCTTAAAGAAAAAACACCATGCAAATTTGCATTTTAAGTGCCATGAGAAACAATAAGGGAATACACATCAGAGTGAAAGAGAAACAGAGACACCACCCGTGTTCATACATGTGACAGTGGTACTTTAATGTTATGTGGCTGAAGGGAGTATTGTGAAGAATGAAGGAATGTTGTTTTAATCTCACCTCAAGAAAATGATGAGGCAATAATAGGGAAAACACCACAGGAGTCTTTTGTCTTACATGCCCGTATTTGGTTAAATGAGGAACTCTTGGGGCGTGCTGGTACTTGGGCACAAATACTGGTGATGATGCTTGTTTGGCCAGCAATTACAAGTCATCACACACACACAGGCAGGGTGAGGAATGTGACTGGAGGGATTCGTACTAAAAACATGCATAATACTTATAATAAGTAGTCCATTTAGTCAGAGGTTGCAAAATTTCCACAGGCACAATACAGTATGCCACCAGTTATGAAACAAGACACCTCAGTAAACAGATTTCATACAATCACATCTGCCAAATCTCATATATAAAAGACCTCTGATGAGCAAAGTAAAACTATGTAAAGAAACACATTTATGTAATACAAATAAAAAATTAACGTGTAGAAAATGACATTTGAGTTGCTGTAAAGAATCTAGGAAAGCAATTAAATTCCTGAACACGTGACTCCCGTGGTGTGAGAAAGATCAGGTAGAGAGCAGGTAGTAACTTGCCACTTCGACAAGCCAAAAGCTCCACCTATTCTTTACTATGACCAAGTTCTGAGTAAGCAGATCTTCCTGGAAAAAGTCTCCTGCCACATCTCAAAATGCCTTCAATATATGTGGATCTTTAGATAAAGCAGCAGACTGTCACATCGCAACAAGAACATCACAGTCAACTGCTGCACTTCTCCTCAAAACTCACTAAACAGAGCCAAGGCAGCCATGATTCCACATATTTAAAGGAGGTACTACAGACTTAAATGTGGTTTTTGAGCTGTAAACTAAATGATATGACTGTACTGTGATGAAACGCATCAATGCTGGTGTTAATATTGACATTTCTTACCAAATTTATAAAAAAAATCGGGTTGAAAATGGCTCGACACGCCATCTACTGTTTTAAATCAGCCCTGAACCTTGCAAGGACAATGCTGACAGAGTCAACCAGCTGGGACTAATCTACGTCATGAAATTTATATATAAAAAAAGACTCTAATCAGTGTCAGTCAGAGTCCCCCGTGACCCACACACACTACGTAGCCACGAGGCCACGCCTCCTACAGTTTTTGTTCCCTCACTCATTGCATTTTTTTAATTTTCTGGGAGAGACGGTTCTAGCTGAATTTGAGAGTGTTGCACTTTAAATGCAATACAATATACATAAATGAAAATACAGACGACCTAATATCTGTAGTAAATTAAATCTGTTGCTGGTTGCTGGTATTTTGCTTTCCTTTTCACATCAAGCAGTAGTATAGTCAGGTCTGTGCAAGATCAGTCATATTTATAAATGACTGCCAGAAAAGTTCTCAAACACAAACTCACCAGACAACTTAGGCTGTCAAAGTTAGAAAACAGAGTGGACAGAATAACAAGAATGGGGCCTTTTTGTTCTTGCTTACCGTGACTGACTTGACAGCAAGTAATGGTAAAATGGACAAGTGTTTTTAATTATTCATAACTTAATTATTATAGTTCTCACAACTGATGTGACGAAGCTTGATATGACATTTTTTCAAGCAATGGTTAACAAAGAGTGACAAGACGGAGAATCGTCAAACAGGATTTGTCTAGTTGTCCAGTGATGACCTTTAGCCTGTAGACTACACTGAAGCCAGCCGTGGTGTTGGAAAACAAAGACCCTAATTGGCTCCACCACTTTCTTTCTCACACTGTCTTTGGCACTGTGACTTTTGCACAAAGTATCAAAACTGACCAGAAGTGTTACTGACTTCAACTTTCTGAGACACTTTTCTAATCTGCAGAAAGACAGAAACATACAAACACACACAGAGCACAGCTTGACGGGGCTTAGTCTGAGCCACTTCACAGCAGTTTGTCCCTCATCAGCAGAATCTTTGTGCTCCTGTTGCTCAGCATGCCTGACTGTACGTGCGCGCGTGTGTGTGTGTGTGTGTGTGTGTGTGTGTGTGTGTGTGTGTGTGTGTGTGTGTGTGTGTGTGGAGGGGGCTGATGTCAGCTGCAGCCCACCCAAAGTCAGTCAATAAGCTCAGCCCCCTCTCACATGCTAACCTCCCCCAAAATTGGTAATCTCTCCATTACTAACCTAACACACACAACCCTGTACTTCTATACTTGTGAGGACACTCATTGACATAATGCATTCCCTAGCCCCTTACCCTAACCCCCACCTAAACCTAATTCCAAATCATGTCTGAACCCTCAAACATCCCTTTGAAGGTCTATCCGAAAGTGAGGACCAGCCAAAATGTCCTCACTCCCAAGATTTAAAACTCAAGTTGGTTCTCACAAAGATAGCTGTACACACACACACACACACACACACACTTATGCTCCCTGGTGGCTCTTCCACAGAGTGGGCTTTCTGCCCCAGTCAGGTTGTCGCTGCCGCAGCACGGGAAACAAAGACGAGTAACACTGCTGAGATGACCTCATGGCTGCCTCCATGGAGCCAGACATTAATCCTAAAAACACAGACCGTCACGCTTCCACCTACTCTACAACCAACACAATGTCCAGGCTAAAACAAACCTCTGCTGATCCTGTCTGAGAGTTTGCCTCCCACAGATAATATAAGTAAAATGGCTATGAACAAATGTAGTACGATCTTCTGTATTACAGGAAAAACCTGCAGAACTAAGGGGGAAAAAATTGTTATTTTTCAGAATAAATACAAACAGAAAGAATGGAGATCTCAGTTGGTCCTTTGGTCAAACCGAGATATCAACAACTACTGGCCAGACTGTCATGAAATATTCATGCTTCCCTAATGACACTGCTGATCTCCAGAGTTTTCCCAAAGAGCCACCATCTGGCCAAGCACTTTCCACTTGCACCCAAGAAACAATCAAAATCTACTGTAACCGGCAGATTGGCACGACATTAAAGTTTATTTATACTTCTGTGTTACAGGGTTATGCCTAAGGCGTAGGCTCCGTTTAGGCTCCCTGTAATTGGTCGGCGTGGGCTGCTTGTGTTTTCTATGACACGTTTCTGCTGCCGGTAGAAATTGTTGAGTGAATGCAACATAGGCAATTTGAAAAAAGGCTCAGTTATCCTCTCCTTTTTAGTAACACACATCTAGCAAAGCCATTTCCACTGCAAACCTTCTGCTCACTGCTTTTTGTCACAGTGAATGAAACATCCTAAATACAGCTCAGCACAGAATGGTCTCATATTCGGTAATGAAACAGGATTAATCTTCCAACCATCACTCGTATCACAAAGTAAATGAAAGAATAGTTACTGTATTGTGGGGAATATTATTAAAGCACGATACGGCCCTATCATATACATCCGTCTAGTGGTGTGATATGCGGTGATATCAATGGGTAAAATCTGACGTTGAACCATAAATCAAAACCCATGCTCTAACATAGCTTGTAATGTAGGACTTGGGTCAAGAGTAAAACAAGCTTCACTGAGCACATTCATACTCCACAGAGGATGAACCATTTTCCTTTTGGACACTCCACAAGATTTCCTCTTGCAGTACCATATGGCCAAAATGTGAACTTTGATAGAAACCCTTGTGAGATAGAAACCCTTTTAATGTTAACAACATGGCTTGTCGTCTATATTATTGTGGGGTTTAATTAACTCTGCAGCCTCTATGGGCCACTAGAAGAGCTTTAAACTATTAGTCTTATTCATACCAAGAATCATTATCATTTTTCATCTCAGCCCATTAGTTTCTCTTTACTTGAAGTGTTTGGTTTACTAGTTTTGATGAAGTGACTGCTGCCGTTTCAGTCAATGCAATTCATTAACTCATCTGAAAGCACAGATTAAACCTGTCTTTATTAAAGCTGAAATACTTTGGTATACATCTCATCTAATGGTATGAAAGGACAACATGACTGGATAAATTATTCTGGGTAATGCCCATGGATAGATTACTGAATGGGCCTACCGGGTACAGGCCCAGGGGCCCAAAGGGTCAGGGGCCTTCCTGAGCTTCACCTGCAAAATGTCAGTCACAGAGACACATGAAACAACCACAAAGAGACAAAATGACCACTGAGACACAAAACAACCACAAAGAGATGCAAAACTACATACAGATGCATAATGAGTACAAAGAGATGCAAAATGACAAAAAGAGGCAAAAGAACTACAAAGATGCACAAAATGACCACAAAGTCTGTGTGTTGCTGTGGTTTACATGTCTGTGCCCAGGGCCCCATTGTCTCATAATCCATCCACGGTAATGCTATTTCATAAATGAAATTTTTAGCTTCTGTGCCATGAAGTAAGAGACAACAGAGCAATTTTCTGCACAGTTCACTGTTGTGGATGAATGGGAAAATCTTTCTGAATGAGTACACTGGGTACTCTGAGATTCATTTGTGACAGCAGTCTTTGCTCCATTGTATAGCATGAACATCTTCCTGACAGGACAGCAAGCAGACCAGTAATTTAGCCTGACAGGCGCTTGTCAGAGGAGATTTGAAAAGCCTTGTAGCCTGACCATAGATCAACTCAAATGAAACATTCAGTCTATACCAGCTCTAACCCAAGGGAGGGAGGGAGGGAGGGAGGGAGGAAAAGAAGATTTTTCAAATCCCAAACCTTCTCCCCCCCACCAGCAGAGGGGTAAGAACGCCTGCTGGGTGTCTCCAAGTTGGAGCCTAAACCTGCTGAAGGAGGCTGCTTGATAACGTTCAGTAGGCACTCAGGGCCATAAAGGCTGCTCGAGGGCTTGAGAGATTCTTCAGGGGTTTAGGAGGCTGCAAAACATACAAGTTCCCACACCAGGGTAATGTTTATTATTATAAAAAAAAAAAACTTCTCATCTTTCACTGCAGTTTTGAAAATACTGATTCAGCAGACATTTTGTTCAGATGTTATTTCTATGTTTATGTGTAAGCAGCCTTAAATGTAGCAGAGAGTAATCACTTCTACGGTTGTCAGTGGTTAAGTGACAGATCTGTTACAATATCCATGTTTAAAACGAAGTGTAATTTCCCATTTAAAATCATCTCACAAAGATGAGGCTTTCTGTGACTGAATCTCTGTCTCTGCATCACAGACGTTGCAGCCCGACACAACAATGACTGATAGAATATACTGGATATAGCCTTTACTGAACTGCTGTACTTTTCTAACAGGATGTATATCAAGCTGTGTATGCTGTTGGGATTGAAATCGCAGCAGCAGACCATTACAGAACTCTCCAAACAGCCGCAGTGGCCTACAAGTTTTAAAAGCCTCAGCATGTGATAGCAGGCTGGTGGGAGGTGGAACAAAATGATCTCTTTTCATGATGGTTTCATTTCTCATGACACACACAAAAACCCTGTGGTAGTTGGAGTTAGTTATCAGTTAGATTGGATCAATTCTGATTTGGCTTTCTAATTCTAGTCTCTCCTGGGATCCTGATTTGGATTCTTGGTGCATTATTGTTAGTTGGCAAAAAAACAAAAAACAATATTTATCTTTAGCAGATCTTGGCTGATTAAGAAGAAAGAAATAGAGATTCTGGAGCATTATCACTAATGATTGGAGATTTCAAAAATGCTCCATTCTATATAACATGCAGCTGGAATATATTGTAAGCACTACGTTTGTAGTTTTCTTGATACAGTGTCTTAAGCCCATTGTATTAACCATGCTACAAATGTAGCTACAAAGAACACATAACGCCATCTCTTCAAAAGCCACCGCAAAATGCCCAAGTTTGGAAAACAAAAATTAAACTACAATGAGCAGTTGAAAAACGTTCATTTTCTGCGTCCTTTAAATATAGTTATAGACACACACCTGTGTTGATCAAATTAAGCTCTTTAACAAAAATGCGACACTTTGTGATTTTTTGTAACTACACAAAAAATGTCTCACTACAATTTACAAAATTGTAAAATTGTGTTGTAAAAGCACCGCAGGTCTAAACTTGCAAGGAATTGTTAACTCAAATGAAAAAGAATTTTTCCTGATGAATTCAGTTCCAATTTAGAACCAGTTCTTGATATATACAAACATTTTGGTAGCATCTCAAAAAAAGATCTTCTCTCCTTCCTCTTCCTCCCACATGACATTAATTTCATTATTCTACTACACTTTAGCTTTCAACAACTGAGATATTGAAAGAACAAATTTCTGTTGAGCTCATCTGTGGACTATTTCAGCAACTTCATAATCTTATCACAAAATACAAAGACACAACTAAAACAGCAGATAGTGATCACTGCCAGAGGCTTGGAGCCATCATGCTCCCTTCTCCCAGCCCCCTTTCAGAGTTGTTTCGACTGTCCAACAATACAGTCCAACTCCATCTGGCTCCTCTATCCTACTATATATGCAACTCCCAGCCCTGCTCTCTATTTTGTAAAATACTACTTTAAGGGCGAGGGAGGTCTCTTACATTTCACCCTTTAAGGTGCAGGCGTGCTTGGCGAGAAGACAGAAAGACAAGGTGTGATCAGGAGCACAAAGAAGCAGGAAAATACAGCAAACTCCCCTTACAAATGAAAGGGAGTTCTAAGTCCAAAATCATGAGTCCTGACTCCTGACACTATACAAATGGATGATAAAACAGCCTTAAGAGAGGTGATGATGTACCTCCTCGAGGCAGAAATAATGACAAGCCTGACATAAGTCGACTGATATTAGTGTGAGGCTTGATATCCCCTGAGCCTTAACGTTCAGTTCTCATACTAATAAATAACCCTGCTGCCATTAACGGGTAACTTTGGTATTTTTAAACCTGGGCCCTATTTTATTTTATTTATTTTTTTGTTTTTAACATATTTTAGGGTCTAAATGACTAATGGGTACAAAAAGATGATCCCTATAGATATAGACTTTTTTGTTAAAGAGTAAGATCAGAAGTCTCACTCAAGGAGAAGTCTCGCTCTGAAATCTCACGAGAGGTTGAGTTGTTGCAGAAGGATGACAGTGGTTCTGGTTAAACAAAAATTATCTTACTCTTTAACAAAAAAGGTCAATCTCTGAATGGATCCTTTCGATAATGTCGTCAGACACTTAGAATAACAATGTGAGCCTGTCAGTGGCAAAAACAAGCACTTTTAGTGGACGTAGTTTGACAGGCGCAGTTGCCCACAATGATTACGTTGCAGCCATTGCAGCCCATTTCGCGGATGCTGGCTGAGGCGATCTACTGGACCAATTCCAAAACTTTTTGTACCTATTAGTCATTAAGACCCCAAAATATGTAAAAACAAATAGGGCAGAGGTTTAAAAATACCGAAATTACCCATTACGGCTGTGAGTCACATGCTGCTTAAAGCTGTAATATGATCAACAGTCGAGCACAACGCTGTCTATACTGGAGAGGCGGCAAATACCTGAATGAATGCTTTATCCTTGACCTGCCCCTTTCATTACACTGTGCTGTGTCTTTGCCTGAGGGAAGCTTCTCATTAGGTGAGTGTTCAAGCCATCACCCAATGATGGCTTTCCAAACCAAAACGATGATCAGCCTTAGACTTACATTCGCCAGGTGACCGCAGAATATTACAAAACATGAACAAATGTTCATTTGTTACAATTGATTTCATGAGATAAAAAAGCGGTATGTTACAATATACTGACAAAGTGTAAGGGAGAAGCACAAGGGAAGGCAATTTACCTAATTTAACTCATCTTAACACCAATCTAAATATACCAAACTAACTGTCCTTCAGCTGAATGATCCAGGTTCAAACAACCCTCCTTGTTGAAGTGCCCCTGAGCAAGAAACTAGATCCCCCTTCAGAGGCAGTGTTTACAATAATGCTAATCCTTTACTTTGAACTTCGTATAGGTATACAACAAAAGAAATGAACAACAACAACTCAAGTTACGGAAATAGGAATTCCTGATAATTTTCCCACAATAGCTATGTTATATTCACACTAATAATAATAATAATAATACACTCAATAATGTAGTAAAGGCAGAAATATGAGTAAGCTGGAACCATGGAAACACCACCCTTTTTTAAAATAAAGTTAATGTAATTATGTTCACAGACAAAGCACGGCATAATCTCTGTAAAAATGTGTGGAATATTAGCTGCATTATTTAATGGCATTTTTGATGTAATAATCTTAATCCAATTATGTCTCCGTCTCTTTTAGAATTTCCATTTTTGTGAGACAGAAATTCAAGCAAGGCGGTACTCTGTCTCTAACACAACAAAGCATTTACTGCAACATTATATTGTAATGAACCCAGTTGCAGATATAACGTCCCGCAATTAGAATCTCCACCTCCAACTCAAGTAAAAACATGTAAAACAGTCAAAATTCAACTTGTGCATGGCACAATAGAGAATATATTTTTATACTTTAATCTGGAGAGGTATCTCTGGCCATTAATGGAGCAGTCCATCAAGAAACTCATGAAATCATCTTAATCAGAATAATGCCTTCCTCTGACTGTAAGCCATAATCAGACTATTATCTGTTTGAAAACGTAGTCATTGATCAGAGATCTTTATTGTTACCTGGCATAAATGAGAGTTTTTTTGGCGCTACACTCCAACATGTCTTTGATGAGTAACCCAAATGCTGTCCTTATGGGGTGTGGCACTGAATTACTTTCATTTCAGCCCACTTCAACCGCTTATAATCCCCATCACTCACACACTCACACACAAACGTTAGTCACAAGTGTTTCTAAACTTGTTTCCATCATATTTCAAACATTTATCCAAACACTAAACTGGCACCAACAGTACTCATGAAATGTAACAATAGATAGATAGATAGATAATTTTCTAGAAAAAAAACTTTCTGGGGATAATCCAGTAAATAAAAATACATGATAAATCTAGGCTCATAATCACATTTCCTGATCCTGAAAAACTCCAATATTTCCAGCAGTCCTGCTGATTTACAAAATTACCCACAATAATCTTACACAGCCAGAAGTATTAAAAAGGCATAGCTACCATGTTATAAATGGTATGCAAATTGTCTCACCATATATCATTATATCATCCACCCCTATTGGCCAATATGACAAACAAATTTCACTTCATGTTACAGGAGAAAAAGTGCTTCAAATGTATCCTGTGGAGTTTTCTTGGAAACAAACAAAGTTGTGTTTACATTCAGTGTTACTCACCAAAACGCATTGTGTGTAGCCTTGAGGCCTAACAAACATGTTGAGTGCATTTCCTTTCAAATAAAGCATATGGAAAGCCGATTTTTAAAATATTTTAAATTGTGTATTCAGGGCACAAAATTAGCACCAGCCAAATGCTGGTATAATATGCAAGTGGCTGGTAGATTTGCTTCACTCACCAGCCAAAAAAAACCCCCAATGGTCACCTATTGAGTGGCTGGTAAAATCTGAACATTCAGTAGCCATTTGGCTGGTGCACAAAAAAGTTAGTTTTGCACCCTGCGTGTATTGTATACATCCATTAACTGCCATTGCGGGTGCACTGCTACGCTTCTTTGCACATTACTGCCAACAACTGTCAATCAGTGAAATAGCGTGAAACCGGTGGAAAGATGTGAATCACATAACCAGAGTGCTTGAGTGTGCATGTGCAAAATACAAACAAAACCCACTTGTGAAAATACATTTTTGTGTGTTGTTTACAATACTTTGCAGCTTATGAGAAGACAGAGCATCACAGCTAAACAGACTATAGCTCAGAGTGTGTAATGCTGAACATCCACTGTGCACAGCTGCAACACACTCCAGCAGTGTCACAGATGCCAGAGCCAATCACAGCCTTTCCAATATGCCACTGTTCACCGGATGCATGAGCGTTCACTCGCAGCTCTTTATATACAGTCAGACTATTTTATTTTTTTGTCTTATTCTTATCAAAAGGAGGTCACTATCTTGCAATGTTAAGAAATTCATTCAAAAATGTGTTGTTCCTTGTCTCATGGCCTAACTTCAAGTAAATCAGTGTTATTTAACGAGATTTGACATTTCAAAATACACCACAACAATAGACACAAACACAGCAAATCAGTGACAGAATTGCCTGTTCGTGTGCCAGCAAGCAGAATGTAAATAAAGCTCGAGAGTTGGATCTTGGGAACGAGAGAAAAATAAATAAATAAATAAATAAAATAATAATAATAATAATAATAATAATGATCTGAAATGACATAACACAAGCCTTGCAGAGCCAGACCACAGTTTTGCTTCTCAATGTGGTCTGGCAAGGCCATGGATGAATCTGCCTCAAAAAGACCTCGTTTCATGTAGCCTACAGAAGAGATGATTGATAGGTACAGTATCTCCTTCACTGAGACTACAGCAGTTCATTTGTCCGATAGTGGTTTTAGTGTATTTTGGCCACACACACAAAACACAGTGGAGCTCCCCAACTGACAGGACACATGATTGCTGTGACAACAAGTTGTGACTCTGTGTGACGGCGCAGACTAATCTCAGAACTAACCAGGAAATCCAGTTTCACTTATTTTCCTCCCCGAAGCTCTCCTCCTGTCTGCCTCATCTCTCTTTGTAGATGCAAATCTGAATAACCGCCAAGTTTAGCTGAAGTTGAAACACTGTCAACATATTTGCTTTGGAAATCTGGATTTGTGGCCAACAAAGGTATTTGGAGAATGTTAGTCCGACCAGATTCAGATATTTGATCTTAATCTTGCTGAGGACATTCTTACCTTGACAATTTCTTTTGCTTTTATTTTGATAAGGATCTGCTTGTCATAAGCCAATTTCATTTTCAACAACAGAATTTATTATTATTATTTGAATTTATTGCCAAAATCTATAACTCATACTGGTTAAACATTAAAGTCATGCTTTTGTGCATTTTATGGCTAAGTGAAGAGTAAATAAAGAATCTTCTACTGCTAAGAGCTGCAACAATGCATCGATTAATCGATCAACAATTAATCAGCAACTATTTTGAGAATCAATTAATCGTTGTCATTTTTTAAGAAAGAAAAAATTACAAAATTCCCTGATTCCAGCTTCTTTAATGTCAGCATTAAGCCACATTTCCACCCAAAGTACCCAGAACCTTTAGTCCCAGGAACTACTTTTGAAGGAACTAAAAGGTTCATTCAGCCCGTCGTTGTCTTCGGGTTTTGAACTGTTGGCCGGACAAAACAAGACATTTGAAGACGTCACTTTGGGCTGTTGGAAACTGGAACGGACATTTTTAACTGTTTCCTGAAGTTCTGTACATCAAACAATTAACAGACTGCTCGGGAAAATAAATGACAGATTAATCGCTGATTACAATCCTAGTCATTCATTTTTCTCTGTCAAACTTAAAAATACCATGAATTCTTTTTTTCTTTCCACTGGGAGCGTATGGCAATTATACATGACAACGCTCGTCATGAGAAGCCTTGTAATTAATCACTCTTAACAGAAAAATTGCCTTCTACACAAGAGATGAACAGAAACTGGAGGCTTAACTGGTGCACACCTGAGCCCACACTCAGACCTCATCCTGCCTTTAATCTACAGCTGGCATTTTGTATCCTGGTCCCTAAGTTTTCAGCTTTGTTTTCCAGCTACCTTAAATGATTTAGTAGCTTGGTTAGCATTTCCTGGCTGAAATAAGTTCTTGCCAATACAAGCATCACTTAAAGACAATGTCAAGTAGAGTACGAAAAGGAAGTTCATGGCTTCTTTGTTTACAGAAATTCAAAGTAAATTCTTACTTGAGGAGACAAGATAAAGATAATAAATTTACACTATGCAAGATCATAGTGGAAGAGGATATGGTTTCCTCGACTGATTTGTTTTTTCTGGCCAGTTACTGTTTGTTCACATATTAAAAGTAAGTTTCCTCTGAATTCCCCCTCGCCTCTCCCACTCGGAAAATGTCGAAGTATTTTTCTTAATTATTAGTCACCCCACCAGGAAGGAGTGAGTGAGTTCACCTCCCAGGCATTGTGCACCAATGAAGGAATCAATGTATCTAAAACATTTACAAAAAGACACTATGCTGTCAATCTAATGCTTTGTTGACTGATATGATTTATTTAATGATTTTATCATATTTTATGAAATCAAAGGTTTCAGGATCTGGAACAACAGGTGGTGATGATCCAATATGTAATGAATGATAACTATGCCTTTATCTTTGACAGAACACAAATCAGGACTAAGAACAAGTATGTCTTTAAATACCATTAAAATGAGCTTAGACCTATAGTGATGTCCGTAAAGGTACTGCCATCCGTGTGTTTTTCCTTTGGTATCTGCCTGCACAGAGGAATGCAATGGGAATGTTAGAAATCATCACTCAGACCTGTGTAAATGTCATGTCCGTTTCCTCAACACAGCTTACCTCCAGCTTTTCCTGATGTCGTTTTTAAACAAATGGTACAAAAAAATTCAGCAGGGCAAAAAAAACAACAGGCTTTTCTTTTGCTTTGAATGGGTGTCTCTGATTCTGACTGAAGCAGAGTGAGACAACAATCAATGCGTATACAATACCATTTCATTCCTGAAAGGCTTTTTTCCCCCTCCCTTTAAAAAAAGGGCCAGATAGTTTACCACACACAGCTCCTCTGGCTTTGTGCCTTTCTCATGGTAATTGCTGGGAGCTGAAAACAGAGTGCGGTGCCAAACACCCACCACATGTTGAACTATGCAGAATTGTAATGATTGTCTATTAAGCGAAACTCAGAAGCCATTGCTGGATTGAAAAAAACTTAATTTAACATTATGGCCTATTAAGGGGTTTATGCAACGAGACCTGATTCATATACTGTACAACTAATTATACTGCATTATGCATTCAATACTCTTGGCTGTAACACAAGCAGACTTAACTCGAGAACTAAATCACTAACATTCCTGGAGGGACTTATGGTGCATCCATGGTGCCACGGAGCCTCGATGGCTAAGTGCAACAAAGTCTATAGAAATGTGAGGTTTTGATGTATAATTTTATTATATAAGCATTCTGTAATTTGTTGCAGGATTACTGTATTTCTTTTAGGTAAGGAAATACAGTTTATTAGGAACACCAAGCTAAACCAATGTACACAACAGTCTTGCCACAAATCTGACCTTCATAAAAAGGTTATAATGTTCAGTTTTTGTTGAAAGAGAGGTGTTGATTCAACTTTGTGGTCACTTTTAAAGGTGGTAGTTTGTGGTTTAGCTGCAGCTAATTGATTAGTCACGTGGCAGAAAATCGATTGGCAAGTATTTTGATGACTGATTTATTGTTTGTCATTTTTCAAGCACAAATGCCATGGTTTCAGCTTCTTAGATGTGAGGATTTGCTGATTTTCTTTGTCATATATATGACAGTAAACTGAACAAGGGGATATGAAGAAACCAAATTATGACTGGCATTGTTTTTACTATTTTCACATTGTATAGGCAAAACGAATAATCAATAAATATAATTGGCAGACTACTTGATAATGAAAGCAATAATTAGTTGGAGCCCTAGTTTGTGGTTTTGTTTCTAACATTTAATTTGTCCTTATTGACATAAATGGGGTGGACAAAATATTTGATTATATGACATATAATTCAACAGCACCACAAACTACAGCCTCAAACAAAATATTAGTTATATAGTAGATATACTAGTATACATATATACATTAGTTTTAGCTACGTGCACCTAATAAACTGAATGTATTTGGACTGAGCCTACAGGAGACCTAACATCTGTTGGTTCAAGAAAAGCTGAGGTCGTAACAACCTCAACCACAACCGTGGGTGTAACAACCGGGACAACAGGCGCAGATTTACGGAGCTTTGTGAATAACAACAACAACAACAACAACACGGTCCGCTGCCACGGATTCAGGCCAGATCGTTAAACAACTTGAACCTGGCAACGCGCAGTGTACCGAAACCGTGTCGGGCCACGTCCACCACCACCCGCTCAGGGGTGCAGGTGTGTTTTCCAACCGCCGTGGGAATATGACCGAGGTTAACGTGGCTGCCGAGGACGAGAGGTCAGGGTTACAAACACTAACCGCTCCCGTGTTAAAACACACCGCGTAGCATTAGCATCGTCGATCGACATATAGCTAATTCAAAGGTAAGAGACAAAGAATATTAGCAAAACTTAGTCGATACAGAGAAAAAAACAAACCCCCAACTGAATTCAACTTACTGTGATGGTAACTTCGTGCTTTTTCAATCGATACTTGAGGCTCTTCATCTTGTAACGTGCTGGTTCCTGGTGTTAAAGGTTTCCTTTGGTGGATAAGTTCATAAATAGTAGTAAAAAAGTTTCCAGAAAGTTCAGGCGAAGTGAGTTTTCTGCGTACCCCCCCCCTCTTCCTCACAGAGCGAGTTTCACCTGACGCCTAACCGCACGCTCTGCTCGCACTTTGATTGACAAGCGGTTGAGTCAATCAAACTGAAACATGCGCGGTCCCGATTTACTTTTGAACCAATCGGCAACGTTTGGAGGGCGGGACTTCCTTGTGAAGCGTCGTCGGGAGAAGTTGGAGACATCCTTGGACAGGGCAGGGAAAACCTGGCATGACGTCAGGCTTACCTGAAGCTTGAAACACCTGGATAAAGTGCTTATGTCTCTATGAACAACCTGGAATAAAAACTCTCATTATCTGTTATTTACAGTAAATATCTGTTATTTACAGTAAATCTGTCTGTTACCTAGTTACCTGTCTGATGCGTCACAGGACACCTAGTTTACTGCACTGTGATAGCCTTGTAGTTATGAACCTTACACTTAATAACACTTACAAGTCTAACCAGGATTTCAGGAGGAAATATTCGTACTTTCTATCCCACCATTTACACAAAATGTATAAACTCGCCAAGACAATATGAAGTATTTAGACCACGTGCTGTTGTAGTAATAGTAGTAGTAGTATTTTTGTGTGTGTACACATACAAGTGCCCTGTTCACACAGACTAATAAGACACCAGAAAACACAGTTGCAGTGCACAAAACATTTCTTAGATATACTAATATTAGGCTACATTGCAAACAAAGACTGCAGTCGTCAAATCAGAAGAAGTCATCAGACATTTTATTTAGGGCCGTAATCAGGATTTTAGAAATGCTGAGGTCCCCCTAACGCAACGTTCAGAGAACCTCCAAATGCCAGAAGAGTAATCTAAAGCAGTAAACACAAGATACTTACACAGTTGTGTACAATGGAAGTACTTATCTTTTACTTCCACTTTGTTCAATACTGATCTCAGTGCTAAACGAATAAAAACCTTCCTTAAGAGTCAGAGCCTCATCCAAAATAAAGCCCAAATATTTATATTGGTCAGTATATATGACATAAATTATACAAAATGATACAGAATACATATTTTGCTATATGTAAATGTTTCAATAATTTGATTAGGGACCACTTACTTTAATATTTCTATACTTTTACTATAACTAAAAATGTTAAATTCAGGACAATTGATGATGTGTTTTTACACTGATTTACTGGTACTTTTACCTCAGTGAAGCAGCCGAATTATTTATTCAACGTTGCGACTTGGAAGATACAAACGCAATCTGTCTACAACTTCAAGAATAAATGAACTGTCCTTCCTATCTGCATTCATTACCTAACATAAACAGCCATATCTATCTGCATCTAAATATAAACACCAGTGATTAAACCTATTTACTTAACTATACAGCGTTGTAAGTTATCTATTTCTTGTAATAAAATATGCCTCATTTATCTACATTTGCTGCTTTAAATGAACATATGAAATATCTCAAACTTATCTACTTCCCTAACAAACACACTATTATCTCCAATAAACATTGTGGATTAAAAAAAAAAAAAAAAAAAATTACTAATTAAAATAGTGAGACTATACTGTGTTGTTCACTCTTTTCAAAACCATGCAGCTGATCTCGATCAATATATAAAATGTTAGTAGATTTGCTCAAGGACACGTGGACAGGACACTTAACAGTGCTTTGACACGGTGTCATCTGTGACTGGTCCTTGAAGATCCTCATCCTGCCATTTTACATCAATATAGACTAATGCAGAATAGGATAGGAAGAGAATCTGATATTACCCTTGATCATATATAACAGTATTCACAACAGAAAATATGTTCACTAGCTTATGCTTGAGCTATATTATCAGTACATAAATTGTTACTTCATCCATTGATGTAAGATTTTGAAAACAGTTAAAATATTTAAACCAAAGACTATTTTAGACATTAGAGAGAATTTTATATTAATGAAAATATCTAAGTTTGGTTTAGACCTATTTATTATATTTGGTAGCCTTTTGTCACAAGCCCGTCTCAAAATACTTAACAGAGACATTCAAAGGAGCAAATCAATTCCAAATAGGGCAGTGTTCAGAATGGCTGATTGATTCAGTATTACACTGATTTGCTGTTCAACATAAAAAACATTGAGTTAAAGTATGTAAATGCTGAAATATGAAAACATGGACATATCCAGACCACCATGGGAAACTCACACTGCACCTTGTTGTTTTCATTTTACAAATATGTGTTTTATGCTTTGTGTCCTTCTGCAATGATCAGTAACTAAATGTAACTAAATGTATTTACTAAAGTACTGTACTTAAGAACACATTTGAGGTACTTGTACTTTACTTGAGTCTTTTCTTTTAATGCCACTTTCTACTTCTACGCCACTACATTTCAGAGGGAAACATTTTACTTTTTACTTCATTACAATCTTTAGTTACTAGTGACTTTATAAATTAAGATTTTTGCAAACAAAACATAAAAATGGCTTATAAAATATGATGTTTTGTTATCAATTAAATTACCCAACTGTATATATAAGTACAGCTGAAACTATTAGCTGATTGGCCACTATTTTGATAATCGTTTCAGTCATTTTTCTTGCAAAAACATTTAATGTTTCCAGCTTCTCAAATGTGAAGATTTGCTGCCTTTTAATTATTTTAATTAATTTTTAATAATTTTGAATTTTGTACTATTGGTTGGACAAAACAGACATCGTGAAGGTGCCACTTTGGGCTATGAGAACTTGTGATGGGCATTTCACAACGTTTTCTGAATTTTTACAAACCAAACAATCAATCAATGAATTAAGAAAATAATCAGGATATTAATCCTTAATGAAAATAATAACAGTCACAGAGGCCATTTTTTCTGCATTGAATACTTTTACTTTTTATAGCATACTTTAAGTACATTTTCCTGATTATACCTCCATTCTTTAACTTAAGTAACATTTTCAGTGCAGGACTTTTACTTGTAACAGAGTATTTGTACAGTACGGTAGGCTATTACTACTTAAATAAAGGATCTGAGTACTTCCTCCACCACTGGCTATGTTAATAATAATAAATATATTAGTTGAACAGTGTCACCTAGGGCCTACAGCAGCATAAACTTGAAATACAAATCAACAGAGAAGTAGGTTAAAACAACAGGTGGAGAATCAATCAAAAGTAGGGGGAAACGCTGCCTCCTTGTGGTCTTTAATCATCCAATCAGTCAATCAATCGATCAATAGATAAGTAATAGGTACGTAAACTGACATAATGGACACAGTGAACTCCCGTGGATTTTAATATGGGTTGGAATATAAGTTGACTACAGACTTACTACTGAGTGACTGTTAACATTTAACATTATGCTTAAACATCTACAAACGTCTGGATCTATCAATAAGATGTTGGTTTTTGTTCCCACCTTGCTTCGGTTACTGTCTTTTTGCTGTGTGGCTTTCTTTACTTTGAGGACACATTTAACTCGCTTAGTGCTACCTGCCGCTGAACGTGTCTCCACGGCAACAGCGTTACCGTGGAGACACCGCTGCCGCTGCCGGCGGGAGGCGCAGAGACGCACTGACCCGGCGGTACTTGTGGAGCCCAGAGGTGGTTGTGGAAGTAAAAGTAGCCCGCTTATACCCAGTGGTGGAAAGTACCTAAGCACGTTTACTGAAATACCGTAGTTAACTACAATTATGAGGTATTTTCACTTTACGTGAGTATACACATTTTATGCTCCTGTCTACATTTCAGAGGGAAACATTGTGCTTTTTACTCCACTACTCTTTTTTTTTTTTTCACACATCACACATTTACGTACAAAACATGTTATCATCTTATAAAATATTTGTAATAAACTACACAACTGTAGTTAAAATTAGCATCACCTCGACCAGCTACAACAGTGAAATGCTGAAAGGTATAATAATATCATTCATAAGGGCCACTTTAAGTGCATTCTACCAATACTTGTGTACTTTTACTTGAGTAAAATTAAGAATTCAGGGCTTTTACTTGTAATGGAAAAACTTTTCAGTTGTGTATTTCTACTTTTACTTATGTAAAGTATCTGGATACTTCTTAAGACAGGGCCTAAAGATAAGGAAACAGCAGGATCCACCTTAAAGCCTGAATCATGTTGGTCGATATTATGCTTTAGTGTTGCATATTCCCTAACAAATGTATACACACAGTACGCCTGCATCTGTCGGGGCCCCTGAAGTTCGATGAGTAATCCAGCCTTGATTTATATAATATTACATATATCTAACTCTCATACCAAAATATTTTTTTAACTTCCTTTCCAGGACTTAATCTTGTTTAACAGTCCACAGGGATATACAGTATATATACATACAGACCTTTATATATTAAAACAAAAGCTTTATAAACAGCATGTTGCTTCCTCCACTTCTGCAGAATGACAAACACTGGTAAGAGAATTTAAACCATCTCTATGTTAGGAATTGGGATTTCTATTGCCAACTGTATTTGTTTTTTAAATAATTTATAATGATTATTATAATCATTCATGTTGATCTTGGGATATGTATTTTGTAGTCTGTCAGGTGATGTTAAATCTGCAACTCACTGCCAGTAATTCCTGTCTTGGGCATGAAGGTCTTAAAAAGAAGGACATTTTAAAATCAGTTGAATCCTTGTAATTTTTTTCTCCCTTGTTTAATAAAGGGTCAACGTTGGTCAATATTCAGAATTGTCTTGATTATTGCTCCTTCACGTGGCACTTGAAGGAGCACAGTTTTATATTTTTCATGAAATGAATACATGTGCATGAAAGATGGATGTTTTTGCTCAGTCTTGTCAGATGAATATTCTACAGTGTAAGTCTTTGATGTCTGATGTTGTGCTTTAATGCGACTGTGAGCCTTTCCTCCATTTTTCATCTTACTTCGTCAGTGAGTGACACTTTGAAAAATGCATCTTGAAAGAACAGCAATGCCACCAAATTATTTACATGAACAAGAAAAAACACAGCAAACAATGTAGAAACTGTGTAGAAACATTTTTTTTTACAAATTGATACAAATACACAAGATACAGATACAAAAACATTTAAGTGCTGAGTGTTGACCGTGTGGTCCAGCATTAAATTGCACCTCATGTGGCAGAAGAAGCACTAATAAATACACACATGCAACAGTAACAAATATCTATCAGATGGAATGCACAAAAACACCAAAGAGCTGCTTGTGGAAACTGTAACTTGTCGAGAGTGAGAGAAAAAGAGCAAAGAAGTGAGAGAAAAAGAGCAAAGGGACAGTAAAGAGGAGAGAGATTCAGCTATAAAAGGTTTCCTAAATTTCTTTTTACTTCTTAACTGTGACAAGCTCCTGAGACCTTGGTGGAGGAAGTGTATCAGTTCAAGTGAAAAATCTCATCCAAGTCTGCACTCAAAAGGGTAGTAATGGTTATTTTACATGTGGTCTGGGAGATGGGGGATGACGTGCCTCAATAGGAGCGCTGTGGGCTGAGAGCTCTTACACAGCCTTGCGGTGGTACTCTGGGGGCGCAACCTCGTAGTCAGTGGCACTGAAGAGGGTGGATGAATTCTTTACCAGGTACCTGAAGAAAAATGTAACATTGATCGTCATTGTGGAATGTGACAAAGATGGTCATCGCTGAAAGATTACACAAATTTGTCCCTCAACAGTCGTCATGTCCAGCTTGCTACGTAATTACCAACAAATATCTAAAATATACAAAATGATTTTTATACTAAGATGAGATAGTGGGGGCTGTCTACCTCCTGAGGGGATTTGCACAACAGGCTTTAAAAGAATGGAAAGTTATTATTTAGAAAATGCTCTTCACAGGGAGTTTAGAATCAGTTTGCATTCACACAAAGCAATCCATTGGGGAGTGGACGATTAGAAAACAGACAGATAAAACCACTGCTACTTTTACTTATGCAAAGTATCTGGGTACTTCTTTCACCACTGCAAGACAGGGCCTAAAGGTACTGTAAGATAACAGCAGGACCCACCTCAAAGCCTGAATCACGTCTGTTGCTATGTTCTTTAGTGTGGCATATTCAATAACATATCATTAAAATGTTTTAATAGGAATAAAAACCTGTAGAAAATCCAGGAAATGACTATGCTGTGGCTGGGTGAAGGAGAGTGAATTGATTATAGCTCAATGCTAAACTTCAAGTGTTTACCTCGATAAATGTACCAGTTCTAAAGGAAATGACATGTTTAGTTCAGAAAATGTAACTAGGAACAATGTAAAGGAAAAAAACCACCATTTACAAGTTGTTTTTCAATGTATTTCATCAGCAGTGTGTCCAACCAGATAGCCTTCATCCATGCTTCATAAACTATGAATACAGCTACTTAAATACATCTGTGACATGGTTAGTCACAGCTTTTCTAGCCTGAGCATCAGTATGAACTAACACAGATCTCTACAAATGTTTATTATCTCTCCTTTTCTACAGCTAATGTGGTGTCTCTGGTTCATTAACAGTACGAATGATACTGGTCAGAGAGTAAAGCCACGCTGGCATACATAACAGTGTAATTAGTGAAAAAGAAAGCCTCAGCGCGTTCACCATTTATCATTTTTCTATTCTGTAGCTCCAGCTGAAAAGACTTCAGCTCCATATAAAAAGAAGAGAAGAAGAGAATCTTGACGCTCCAGGTAATTTTTGCTCCTTGAGGGCCTTTGCTCACGATTACTGTATTTTATGTTTCATTGTGTTTCTGACATTGCATAAGCCATGCCAAATATGACGACAGGAGTGTTTCATTTCAATTATTACAATATTTTTGGTTTACGTGAGTGATGGTGTAGATAAAACAACAGATTATGTTAAAAATCAAGCATTTTTCCAAGGAGTATATTCAAATTCAAGCATATTCCTAACCTTGAAAACATACAACAAAATTAAGCATTTTCCAAACTTTCAAGACTTTGTACGAACCCTGTGAGTATTTCCATTTTATGCTACTTTATACTTCTACTCCTCTACATTTCAGTTTGAAATATCATACTTTTTACTCCACTATGTTTATTTGACAGCTGGAGTTGCTAGTTACTTTTCAGATGAAGATTTTACATAAAAAAACACATATTGTAAGTTTATAAAATACAACCCACTGTTAAAGATTAAACCAGTGGTTCCCAACATTTTTGGCTTATGACCCCTCACAAAAAGTCTAGTAGTCTAGTTGGGGCCCCTTGTCATGTTTCAGATGTCTATGAGTTGTTAGTTGTTGATGAGTTCTTGACATTTCCCCTCTTAACTTCTCATAGTTTTATTTGAAAAACAGTTTAAGGCTCAAAGATATAAAATTGTCCAATATTTCACAAAGAAAGAGTAGAGAAAAGTTAAAAATTCTCATTAATCATCTCACGACCCTTTGGAGAACTACTGGACTAAACTACTTAATTGTAAAGTAGTTAAAACCAGCTTCACCACAACCAGCTTAAAATGCTGTTTACACATTGATGCATCAGTATGTACAATCTAAAAATGTCATATCTAATATGCAAGTCAGTTCTCTGCAGAATCAGATTTACTGTAGAACAAGTACTTTTACTTTTGATACTTTAAGTAGATTTTGCTAATAACATGTCTGTACTTTTTAATGCAGGACTTTTACTTGTAGTAGAGTACTTTCATAGTGTGGTATTGGTACTTCTACTTAAGTAAAGGATCTGAATACTTCTTCCACCACTCTGAATGTCACCATTCAACCACTTGAGAATCTCATTTACTTCAGTGGGTAAAAGTATGTCTGCAGGGCTGCTCGGATAGGGAGAGAAACAGGTTCTGTCTTTGTTTTGATTTATACTTGACATAATTTATCAAAAAGAATCAAACATCACACATGAATCATCTGTGAAACCATTTTAAATAAGCATTCTACCCAAAGTACCCAAAAGTTAGATCTGTCTGTCATAAAATGCTATTGAGTGTACAGTCACATTTTCCAGAGCAGAAAATCGATTTCATGGCTTATGTTTTGGGGATTTGCAACAAGCCCGGCTGCGCTAATATGAATGTGGACTTAACATGACATTTGAGAATCAGCCGAACATGACATGGAGTCTCTGGCGGTGTGCTGGGAGTTAAACCTTACTTGAGGAAATCTTGGAGGTAACTGAGCAGCAAAGCCAGACTCTTCTCGTCCAGTGGAGTGTAGGCCAGCATGGCTCCGATACGAACTGTCAGGGGAGGACAACACATGTGAAGAAGGAAACTGCAGGCTGAAGGAGAATCAGGACTGATTTTCTAAATACTGTACGAATGTACGTTTGTGACACCAATTATTTGGAAACACCATTTATAGAAAATAACATGTAAATCTGATATATATGTTTTCTAGATGACATAACTATTTGAAACAACTGATAATACTGCCAGAATACAGCAAATCGGCTGTTTTAGGGATACAGGTGGTTTTTGCTTTAAAAAAATAAAAAAAACACGTAAAAAAAACAACAACACTTACTTACAGTTACAATAGCAGTGCTCGGGATGGGAAATATGGATAAAATAATCTGTATTTTTATACTGCAATAGCGATATTTATCATTATATAATGCAATTTTTGGAAATTTAATTTAAAAGCTGCTTATAGATAAAATAAGAAAAGGGGAACATCTGTTTCTTGGCTAATTCAGTAAATTAAATACCTGACAAATCAAGGTACTCACTGACACTGATGCACAAATCTTATATATATATATATATATTGCCATAGAGCCATAATCCTTGTCATTGATTTACATTACTTACACATGCCGAAAACAACCAGAGATATCAAAAAGATAACTGCCTCAGTAGAAACCATATACTCTAGCAAAATCTCTGCCAGATGACAAATCTCTATTTTCACAGTACACATTGTAAAATTGCCCAACCCTAGTTAGTGCAATTTGATGTCAGCCACTTCATACACAGAAGACATAAAGTGCAGTCATTTTAATCAAACCTATTTGTAAGTTTTGTATTATGTAAGTTTAAAATGTTCAATCTAATTAAGTATCAATTATTAAGTAAAGGACACTGCTAAACACTCACTGCTGCTACTTTCATTTCCTTCCTCATGACCTTTTGAGTGTTTCCCAACTCGAGTCTAAAGCCACTAAAGCCATTATTTAAATTAACGATTAATGATAAATTAACTCATAGCTCTTGTTTTTTGATATACATCACGCTGTATTTGGCTTATTTCCACACAGAAAAGAGCAAACATCTGTGCATATGTAATGTAATTTACTATGGTTTGAAAGCACTTATAACATATACACTGTATATATGTGTGTGTGCTTCACTGTGTGTCCCTACCAAATAGGCGCAGCAAGTGTGGAGCTCCGTACACCTGAGACATTGGCATGTCTGGGTGTTCAGCCAGGATCTCGGCATACTGCGGCCTCTCGAACTTGTAAAGCAGCTGAGTGCCCAGCATGACGTTGAAGTACTCCCGAATCCCCGCCACCACTTCGTTTACCGCATACTCTCTAAGGAAAGGGAAGAGAGACAAGTTGCATATTTCTCTGGAGAGAGTTTCCATGGAGACTTCGGAGATCGCAGCTAGATCTGAAAACTTGCTTGAGATGGAAAATCAATCAAAGCTAACATCATGCTTGGGTTTACTTATGTCAAAGTTAGGTTTTCGTTGCGCTGTGATGCAGTTTAAACAGTTGAAAGTCTGCCAGTCTGGTGTGTTCACCTGCTAGGAGAGAAATATGGAAATGTGAAACTTGAGAGACTCTGCTGCTGAAAAGCAGTGAAGTCACAAACTATGACGACAGAAAATCAGACCCAGAAGAAATACAAGTAAGTTATCAGGGAGGCTATGAACATTTCATTGCTTTTTTCCCCCCTTAAAAATTAACCATGAATGTACTGATTTGTAAGAGAGCACATGAACGCACCAGTCTAGTTAACATCAAATCAAATCTGTTGGTGTTTTCAACTGCATTACTGTACAACAACACAACTAACAATAAACTTGGAATGCTTTTTGTATTTAAAGCAAGTATCCAATCTTAGCAAGTTGATTTTCATAATCTACTGAAATTAATAAAATCAAATGGTAGTCTAGAAGTCAGCAAAAACACATCTACAAAAAAGTGGCACCATGCAGGGTAAATTGCAAAAAAACGTGTCAAAAATGCCTATAATTGATTCCATATAAGGAAGTAAAGGACACTGATGGGGAAGAATTGCATGAACAGTGTGCGACAGGTGGAATGATGAGGTGGAAGATTATCACAGGATACTAATGATTCTCTATTTTCACATCATTTGAAGGAAGTTAGGGTGTTTATTCTTACTTATTGTCCGAGTTTCCTTTAGATTTCTTGTAGTTTGCATAGTCCTCCAAGACGGTCTCTACATTCTTCTTAGCAGGCAGATGAAATAACTGAAAGCAACAGAAAATTCTTCTCTTCATCCAAAACTTTCATTTAGTCAGCAGCATTTACAGAACATCACTGTGTTCCTCACTTTGAAGGTAATTTCAAGCATAATCGTCTCCCCCTATCATTTTCAAATTAATTGTGACATTTACTACAGTGCTAGACTGCTAGACTACATATTGTTCTGACTTTGATGACACTCTACCTCCTATTGCAGGGGAGTTTTCATGGCAAAATTTGGTTCAGATGGAGTCAGTAATTTTTGTGTTAAAGCTGCAGTAGGCAAAATTATTTCATTATAAATGTGATTGAAATAATTAGGGCTGCCCCCTAATAGTCGACCAAAACGTTAGTCAATGAGAAGAGTCTTAGTCAAGCAAGTTTTCATTGGTCGGTTAGTTGCAGAAACCCCCCCCCCCCTCAAACTCCATTCGGGAGCTGTGCCTTGTCGTCAGGGCCGGAACGAAAGTACCAGGGGGATGGTGGCAGCACGGCCCTTTTCTCTTGTAACACAGTCATGGATGTAACGCATTCTGTCTTCAAATCACGGATGTATTATAAGAACACGCTTCAAATGCAGCCTTTGAAAGATCCAGCCCCTGAATTTAGACACAGCTGCTGTGAAGTCCACACGAAGGACATCCAGTCGTTGAGTCGGCAGCCAAAAATCAGCCTGACACGACCAGTTTTGCCACAATTACAGCAGAAAAACTGATTTTACACTTGGTAAACATTTGATCTCTGTTTTTAAAGTAATATTTATTTGTTGAAGATTATAAATGCCTATCATCTGACCTAGCTGTAGGGCTAAGTATCAGTGAAGGTTTAATTTATCATGCTAGCCTATCTTTGGTGCTCCAGGGTAAAGTTGACGGAGACAGGGGAGGGACGATGTTATACTGGGTTGAAATAAATGTTCAGTCTCCTTGCTGGTTGTTCCAGGTTGTTCCGACACATTCAGAATAATTACCACTTTTGCCATTAGCAGGCAGCTCACTTCGTACGCATGCCTGTAACATATATTTAAATAAACTAAATACTAAATAAACTAAATAACAAATTTTGACCATTGAATGTCACTAATAATATTTAACTGAAGGGTTCCTCTAAAAGAAATCTTTGAGCGCCTGTCCCTTTGTATTTAGTTTTTTTTTTTAACTGGACGCGGTCTGAATCAAACAACCAATCAGGTTAAGCTGGCATGTAACTAGCCAATCACGGCGAGTCTGTACAAACAGTTGGTGAAATTGATGTGAGGCGATCAGGTAGAGAGAAGACGTATCACTCTGTTGGAGTTGTTGGAACTTCTTCCCTCACGAAGGATCAGTTTCTCACCTTTGAGTCAGACATAACTAGCTGAGTATAGAACATAGACGTTAGTTTGCTAGTTAGTAATAACGGTTGACAATGGTTATTCAAGCCCAGCAAAATGTGCATGCATGTTTGGTGTGTCATTTGGTGGGAGGGGCTTAGCGGAGCGCTACGAGGCAGCAGAGAGAGAGGTGGAAGGTTTTGCATTGTGTATGTTCAATTTGCCTACTTCAGCTTTAACTGTCATCTCAACCTGTCAGTGTTATGTTGCGGTATCATTTTAAAGAATACTGTACCAAGGGCAGACAACTTTCAGGTGCACAACAGATCTGATTTTGAGAAGATTTAAGCATTTCCTGACAAAAGAGTTGAGGATTGATATTTATTTTGACACAGGGATTCACTCCCTGGTTCATTCCAAGATCAGTAAGTATAAAAATGGTTGTTAATCATACAATTTATCACAGGTGGATTTTAGAAGCAGGATGTCCATATGAATGTTTAATATGTAGACACTTTCTTTACTGTGGAGCCTTCACAGGTCATCACAGCTGAAGTAAATATACAGAAAACACTTGAACTTGTTATGGTTTGTGTGTGTGTGTTTCTTTTCACCTGTTTCTGTCGGGTGATGAGGTCCCAGTCATCAACCAGCCAGGGTTTCAGCTCCTCAGGGATCTTCACCTTTACCTCCACACGGTTGGTGAACATCTCCTCCTGTGCACAGACACATTGATTATTTCAGTGGGTGTTTGGGAGCAGCAATGCCTGTCCCTCATCTCTACAGTGTTCAAGGTTACGTAGAGAACATTTCACATTTCATTTTGTCTTTCACAAAGACACACACAAGAAAATATAAAACTGCATGGCTTTACTCCCACAACTAATACACCTGTATGACAAGGATTTTCTAAGAGTGAAACTAAATAGGGTGAAAGCACTAACTGTACAGTTGCAGTTGTTTTTGCTATTTTTTAAATGTATGTTTACAAATAACTTTTTATCATATTACCTTTTTATCACATTTCTTTTAATATAACTGAATTATATCACAATCTTGGATTATGAAGTAATATATGTGCAATGCATATTGGTGCAACACTTCTTTTATGTTTCTGGAAACTGGCAGCAGGTCTTAGAAAAGAATAATGAACGTCTGTGGCTGCAACCAGGCTACACCCTTAAATGTTCAGGTTTTTAATAACACAAGTACTGTTGACACCCTGATTTGTGCACAGACTGGTGCCAACATATTCAGCTGTTTCTTGCTTCCTGAGGCAAACTAAACCATTTTTCTCACCTGAGAATAACAGGGCACACTAGACGGAAAGAACACTGTGGTCAAAGAGTCGCAGCAAGCTCCTACTCTGGCCCACAGGGAAGAGCGGTTACATTCATGCACGAATAAGTGACTCCTCAAACAACTTTGTGAACCGGATGAAATGAGAAACGACGGGGATGTCTTTTGGTTTTTTTTTACAGTCATTTCGACACTTTAAGGGCATCTTTACCCTGACATCTCAATATTTTCCCACTCTGCTCACACCTCAGGAAGGCAGTCAAGTCTGTAGTTTTATAAAGGGTTCTCTTGGGTCAAATAATCAGTTGCGGGTCCAATCTGTACATGTTTTTCCAGCTTTATACATAACACAAAATGCCATGCTATTGACTGTTTAAGCTACATAATCAGGTAGGTATGTTTTCATGTGTCCATGGGGTTACCAATAACTGCTGATACGTACACTCTCCACAGTGGGATCAACCCGAGCCCTCTTCTTCCGTGGTCCCTGCGGCGTTTCTCCGCTGCTCGTTCCTTCACCCGGCCCTGGGGCTAAACAAGACACCCATTACAGCTCATAAATTATGTAGTAATGAAGGCTGGTGGCTTTAATAAAAACTCTGTGAAACTGATTTGGCAGGCTGTCAAAGTCTCTTCTTGTACAGAACAGATCCATAACGAGGTCCCTAAATAAGACAGTGCTTTTAGCGTAATGGATAAGTAGGTAAACAACAACAACTTGTTATGCATTCTAGCTGCTAAAATCATTTGGAGAAAGTGAGAGGACATGTTATTAAAGCAGCACTTGAACCTATTGTATCTACATCTAGGAAAGCTTTATATCTTTTTTTTCCTGGTGATTTTCACAGATACAGTGTGCCTCCAAATTACGTCACACCATGAAGCACATGTCTTTCTAATACAGATAATAAAAGTCTGTACTGCCAGAAAAACCATGACGCTGTGACAATACTCACAAGGCTCAATGTAAATGTCTGAATGCTCAAAATGGCAAGTACAAACATCGTCTAATATCATAAACTGATGGGACATCTTTGCCATTTATTAGATACTTTGGAACGAAAATGGCCCATGAACATTTCATTGTAATATTTAAATGTCCCATTCAACCGTCCCATTGCGGTGACTAAACAAACGGTCCTTTGAGGTCAAATTTGTGATTTTGGGTTATATAAACAACATTTATTTTAGTTAAAGCTGCTACTAACATGTAATGTAGAAACATTTTACTTACTCTTCTGTTTTGCCTTTTTAACTTTCCTGGGATGCAAAAAAAAAAGAAGCTTTATAAGTGACAATATTTTACACATATACCATATGGTCCCCCTACACAGTGACTACATTTAGTATATACATGCACACGTTACTCCATTCAGTATATATTGTCAGGCCAACATTATGTCAACTTACACGATGCGTTTACAATATGTTGAGGTGGGAAAACAAGGCGGACACTTACAGATCAACATTTTTCTGCTGCACAGCAGCAATCTTCTTACTTGGTGCTAAACCCCTCATCTTTCCCTCAACATAATGGTCCCTGGGGAAGAAAAGATGAGTGCTGATCATTAAATAATATACTTTATTAAATATTACTGATATTTGTTCATATAGTGTACTGTCAAGAGCACTATGTTTCAACTCATAAAGAAACTAATAATAAATTCATGGTCAAAATGTAATTGACAAAGTGAAAATTGTTACTCTTTTGTTAATGTAGAAGCTGTTTGGAAAGAAATGACTGACACAATATTTAAAATCAGGAGGTTATTTTTTTTACACAGTAACAGATATCTCACAAAAAATACTTCTTTATCTTCTCTAGCCTCTGTGCATAAGAAGGGAAACTTACTGATTGGCCTTTTGAAGCTCTTTTTGTTTCGCAAGGTTGCTGTCCACATATTTGAGAACTCTGCTTTCAGGAACCCATTCATCCCAGCTGCAAAACAAAACACATAACAGTTAAAATAAAAAGTCAGACCACACACACACACACAGACAGACAGACAGTGAGCACAGCAGGGGATCTGAGGTAAACACTCAAAGAGAAATACAAGCTGCTCACTTTTTGTTCCATCCGCTGTAATGAATGAAGTATTTAATCTGCTTATCCTTTATGTTGATCTTTACACACTGTAAAACAAGGAAACACACAGGTCTGCTTCAGTCGTTGTCACTTTGTTTTGCACTTAATAATCAACTAATGAAACACACATAACGCTGGTCCTGAAACAAACCTTTGCCTCATAGAGCAATGGCCCATGAAAGCACAGGACTCTTTCACCTGCGAGGAGAGAAAAACAAACGTGAAAAACAAAATGCCACAATATATTCTAGTTTGATAACTCGTTAGACCCTCGGGTAGATGTTGAACCAATATGATTTGGACTGGCATGGTTTCAGCGACTGTCTAATGAATGAAGGTTCAGCTCACACGGAGCATAAATAGCAAGCTAGCTAACCGTTAGCCCAACGTCAACGTCTGTTTTGTGCCTTTGGCTTCATTTTAAGGCGACTAGCTTTAATATATGTCAACTGTGGGTGTGTTTTAAATTATTTCCCCGCATATACGGTCAGTAATAAAGGCTCTGAAGCTTTGTCTCCCTCCCTGGGGACCAATATTGCCGAGCTAACAAGCTAGCATCAACAACATCAACAACAACAACAACAACAACAACAAACCCGCCCCCTTACAGACGTCTCATTTTTGTGCACCGACCTTCTTGAAATTTAGGTTTAGGGTCCTGTTTTGGCGCCATTCACAGACTCAGCTGGTCGGATCTCTGAACGATCAAATTCGTGCATTGCCAGAGTCCATTTCTTCCAGGCACAAACACCTCCGACATCGGAGCCAAAGCGAAGGAGAAGCCGAGGGTGGCCTGCTGCTGCTGGGTCACCTGACCACCGCGGAGCCCCGGGGCTGGGCCGTGGTGCGTTCACACGCTCCTCCCTGAAACTCGTAAAAACAAAGATTGGTCACGCAAAGACATTTCCAGCAGAGTTTCTATTGCTGCCTTCTGAGACGCTTTTTAAGATGCCTCTGGCAAAAAAAAAAAAAAAAACACAAAAGTAGTTTAGTGTTACTGTATTTCATTTAAATACACTCAGTTGTATTTTAGATATATAATCTTTTCTTGCTCACACTGGTATCATCTGGTATTACTGGTGGCGAGCACCACATGGTTCACATATCAGACTAACACTTGTATGTTGTTTAACAGTGTCCATGTCCACCACTTGGACAATAAAGTTGTGTTGTATTGTTGTATATACAGTACCCTTGTCCGTTGCCAAATTTACACCTTAAAAACGTGTTTCATCTGACACTGTCTTTGTCATCAATGTAGTGTTACATTGAAAATATTGCTGGGAAAAATCGCTTTCATAAATTAAACTTGTTTGTTTTAACATGTTATTATTTTTGACTGTGGAAAACAATCCACCATTGATCAAGTTGTGGAACCTGTGGAAAAGAAAACTAGCCATTTCAGTGTCTCCTGCCATGTTTGCTAGGGAACAGGCCTTAAAGCAGCATTAAACAAATTTGGCCACTGGGGGGGGCAGAAGAACTCCATAACAAGCTGACAGCCTTGACACGTTGTTACCTTCTAAATTTGTTATGGTTAACGTGCTACAAATAAATGTACTGCAAACCATGCTGCACATAGACTTACTTCAACTCAGCAAGCAAATACACTGATTGTGGCGATTCCATTATAATACATTCATATGAAATGTGCAACAAAGTAAGTGAGCGTTCTTATCAGTATTCATGGTAATGATGTTTTGACCTATCATTAAGCCCTGAAGTGAGCATCAGGCTGTTCCATCATAAATCTAATGAGCCCTCTGACAGGCGGCACCGTTGTCCAGCCCTGAAACTAACATACTTTTTAACTGCCTTTGGATCCTACTCCCACTCAAAGAGCAGCTACTCGGTGGCTTGTATCTGCTCAGGTTAAACTACAGTGGCTGGCCCAGCTGGCTTGATAGGCAGTTTAATCTGAATGCCATCGCCTGCTCAGTTGTCCAGCCACCATCACTGTAGTTCCACTGGTCTTACTAATAGCCCCTAATTAGCGACAACCCCTCTGAATCATGACCCTTAATCTGTTTTAAGAAAAAAGTGGTGTCAATATAAAGTTGTGTGTGAGTGTAAGATCACCTACTCCCAAAGGTTTCCAAAATTCACAATAGCCTTTTAGCTTTAATAAACTTGGCTAGGTTGCTAGGCAACGGACTGAAAAAAAGATGACATTTTTGTGGAGTCACTACTCCAGGGTTTTCTCAGCCTTTTCTGGCCTGTGACCATGTTTTATAGGTCACACGTTTCTCATGAAATCTGAACTTTGTGAGTTGTCAAATATTGGCAAATATCTTGCACCCCCCTGCACAAACTGTAGCCTACAGCTCTTTCATTTAAATAATCATGTTGTACATATGTCTTGTACAATACCCTCAGTTAATATTTTGCATATATTTTCCACATCCTGCACAAAATGTACAGCTCTTCTTTTTCATATTATTGTACAGTTATTTTCTAATTTTATCTTATTCTATTTTATTTTATATTTCTTCACAATTTTTATTGCTAATTTCTCTATTTTATATTTGTATTCTTGACTTTTTACAGTACTTGCTTTTTAGTGGCTTTAATTTATATATCTGTATATATTTTTATTTTTCTCTTCTATTCTTATTTAAGCACCAGTACACCAAAGCAAATTCATTGTATGTGAAAACCTACTTGGCAATAAATCCGATTCTGATTCTGATATTTTTAATTTTTTATAATAATTTTTTATATCTTATTGTCAATTTTATATATATGCTTTTTGACTTACAGTAGTCGTTTTATCTTTCTTTATCTTTTCTACTTACTATGTTTACTGTTATGCACCAATATACCAAAGCAAATTTCTTGTATGTGTCTTGGCAATAAACCTGATTCTGATTCGATCATGAGATACTTTGATAATTTATCAGTATATCAGTTTTTCTCTCATGAACTCATCTGCATGTCAATGGAGTAGACAGCACATGTAGGCTCAGCCTGGTGTTTGAGGCTCTCTGCACTATATAGAATGACAGACCGACTTAAGATCCAAGAGCTAATGCCATGTTCTTGATTTTTTCCCCCATGTTTTGCCATTTTAAGACAAATTAAGTAAAGACAAGAGAGAAGTGTGGCCAGAATGAAGACCACTGCTTCAATGAGGAGATATAGATTCAATCTCCTGTCATGGACTGTATTTATGCAAAATACTGAAAAACCCACTGAGTCCCTACCAGCTTCAACTGTCCGCTAACGTCCCCAGAGGAACAGACAGACTTCAGCGTCATAATGAATTACCCATCCAAGACCAATAAACCTTTTTTCAACCCTTCATATTGTGTTTATCTGTTTCTGGTAGGGTCAAGTTAACATGGAAAATATACACTTTATGAAAATAATCCTGTAGAGATTATTGATGAGAAAAGCAAATTATATTATACAATGTCAAAACGACTCAAGTAAGGCAGAACAAATGTCTTGAAGGCATTTCTTGAACTGGTACAACTGTCAAATAAAGCCCATGAGAAACCCATGACCCTTTGTCAATGACTTACTTACATTTTGCTCCAAAAAAACCTGCAGAAGAGTTTTACTTTACATCTGCATTAATGACTTTTTTTCTGCCTTTTTCAAGCCCTTTATTTACAATACTGTAAAAAATGTAATCTACAGATTCAGCGCATTTTATTTTTTTGCATTGCACCGAGTGGAACTTTCTTTTTTTACAATATCAACAAACATAAGCATATAGAGATTTTTAGCAGCTAGATACATGGGGCAGTATTGTTCAAATAAACATCATATACAGTAAGTTTATACAGAGTAAATAAATAAGTAATAATAAAAGCAATAAAAATAAATTTAAACTAATATTTAACAAAAATAGTAAAATATTAATCAAATAAAGATGGAAAATGGAAGTTAGAATTGTGCTTTTTATTGTTTGTGGTTAGTCTTAGTTAACTTATGCACAAGTTAAATTCTATCAAGAAGAGATTTTGCTCTGTGTTTGTGAAAATTACCCATTAAGATAATTAATGTTACATTGAAATTTATAATTTATAATCCCAGTTTTATTGAAATTACGTTCCTCCACATCAGTCCAACAACTGACTGGATGAGGAGTTATGATAAAACAAGTGTGGAGCTGATTCTGGCTCAGCGTCACAGAGTGTAGATTTATCTTCAACATCACTAAGTCGCAGTGGTGACTGATCCCTGAGCAGCTTGATGAGCCACATCTACAGGATACACCCTGACTGATTCATTGGCTGTGACAGAAATGGAAAGTGTCATGATTCAGTCTAAAATAAACACAATTTCTACTTTACAGAACACACACACACACACACACACACACACACACACACACACACACACACACCAGCAGCTACAAACAGCAAACACAAACACAACAAAAAGTACAGAAGGTGCCATGAGCATGTTAAGGCAAAGAGCTGTCTATATTGAAAGCTGTTATAGAGTGATGGGGTTTCTGAGTCTCTGCTGGAAAAGTGAAGCATTGTTAAAAGCAGCAGTTTTGAGACAGAGAGGAGTGAAACATTTTCACAACAAAACAAAGCATCACCTGAAACAATGTCAAGAAAAACCTGAGCGACCTGAGAAACCCTCTGTGTGTTCCACTGTTCTCTCTCTGTTGCTGCTGATTCAGTCTGAAATGTTTAGGTTTATTTTATTTAAGAAGGGACAATGCACATTAACTAACATGAGCGCTTAGGTCCAACATGTAAATGTGCCAGATTTAACCATACATGCTAATTTTCATCTGCAGTCCCTGCCAGGTTGATGGCAGATAAAAAGCATTAAAAGAAAACACATAAACACAGACAAATAGTAAGACAATGAAATAACAACTCCTCCAGATTATAACAGCAAATAATATAATGTAAATGTTGTCAATAACATGACTTCCTGTCTCAGTTTGCTATTTGGGTTATCATTGTTTCTGAAGACTGTGCGGCGGTGTCCTGCTATGCTTTACTGCTCTTTTTTTATATTTAAAATATTTATGAATACATTCAAATATTTAATTTCTGATACTAATTTCATCACATCACTGTCACTGTTGCCTTATAATTTTGTGCTCTTGTATAGTTTCTATTTCTACTTTCTTTCTTACTTTACTTTTATATACCTCCTATAATAATTTTCTTTTTACCTTGTCTATTTATCTGTTCTTATTTCTGTCCTTGTGCTGCTGCAGGAAACCGAATTTTGCCTCTGGGGATCAATAAAGGCTTATCTTATCTTATATACTTTTGTGATTTTTACAGCCTTTGTGCAACTATTTCTATTTCTGGTAACGTATCTGGAGGGTCATATTGTAGGTGTTGTTGTATATTCGTTGTTTCATCACTTGACTCTGACGTCAACAGGATGTAATCAGTTTTGTGCCATTATATATCTATCTATGGCCATTTACCTGTTCATCTGGTTTACTTGTTTAAGACCCGGTAGAGTCAAAATATTGTCTTTTTTTTTAGTCTTATAAGGTTCTGGGAGCTTTAAACCAGTGAGCGGTATTTGTCCTTTCTGTCTCGGTTTCTCAGATCATTTACTGTCACTGCATGACTTCAAAAAGTGCCTCCCTACCTGCAGCATTGTTGGAAAATGTACATCTACTATAGTAATGATTGAGTACAATTTGTAGGTACTCAGTACAGTACAGTGAGTATTTCCATCTTCTGCTTTAAAGTATATTATACTTCTACGCCACTACATTTATCTGAGAGCTGCAGTTACTTTTCAGATTAAGATTTTGCATAAATAACACATGATAATCTAATAAAATACAACACATTGTTGAAGAGTACACCAGTGGTTCCCAACCATTTTAGCTTGTGACCTCTTACAAAGAAACAGTGTCTAGTTTGGGCCCATTGTCACATTTCAGGCATGTATGTGTTGTTAGTGGTTCCACCAAACTTCTCAGAAGAGACCCAAAGAGGTAGATTAGAGAATATTCCAAGTTAAAAGGAGCTCCACCTCGACGGTAAAATGTTACACTGATGCATCAGTATTAACAATCTAATAATGTCAAATATATTAATATATCAGTCATGGGGGCAAGTACATTTTGCTGATAAAACTTCTGCTCAAGTGAGGTTTTTAAATGCGGTACTTTTACTTGTAATATAATATTTTTAAATTGTTATACAATGTACAGTATAATCATGGATTTCATTTCAGGGGCTTTGAAAGTATTGTTAATTATCTGCCAATTAGCTAATGGCACTTTAAACAACAGTGCATTCTTATCCCAAAAATAACAAATAAATGCCAGAGACCAGGACACAGCTGTCATATTTACTGACATGAAGGAACAAACAGAAAGTATTTTAACACTGCTGGCGTGACTAGGAGGCTGTTTCTCACCTTTTTCTCCGGTCAACGTATGATGGCAATAAACACCCACAATGTGCCACGCAGCAGCAGTCCTTTTTATACGTCTATAACTGGTGGGAATATCTGGGGTTTTCTTGGAAGTTTTTCTCACTTTGATTTTCTCCGGTACAGGATGAGCAGAGACACAATTCCAATGTCCTGAGAGGAGTTTAGTGAGCAGAGGAAATTAGTGCTTTTAACAACTGTTTTTCCTCCAAAATGTCAGCATTGCGATGAGTCCTCCAAGTGTCTGGAGCTGACCTTTACAAGACCTACTGTGCATCCACATGATTAAAGCACCAGCAGCACTGAGGTGACACTTACCAAAATGTCAAAAGATTTATTTTTGTCAAGGCTTGGTGGAAAATTGAACTATAACACCACATATGCATCTTCTGGCCAATATCCCACTGAGATCTTCTAATAGGTACACAACAATACTCTGGTGCTTCTCCTGCCTTTTAATCCCAACTTTATTACCTCAAGTTGTTGGTGCTACTGGTGGAAGAAGCAGACCATTTACTTAAGTAAACGTACCAGTACAACAATCTTAAAATACTCCATTACAAGTGAAAAGTTCTGCATTCATACCTTACTAAAGTAAAAGTACTTAAAGTATCAAAGTGAAAGTACTCATTCTCCAGAGAAATTTTCCAGGTGACTGATATATTGTTATATATGACATTATTAGATTGTTTATACTGTTGCATTAATGTGTAAGCAGCATTTTACTGTTGTAGCTGTTGGAGGTGGAGCTAGTTTTAAGTACTTTATAAACAGTTGGGTAGTTTATGTGTGTGTCGGGTCCTTCTAAAGGGTCACACGATGATTAATGGGAGAGGAAAGAAGAAAAACAAAGTTCTGCTACACATAATGTATATATAACAATATGTATAATCAAAGAAACAATAAGGAGAAGGAAAAACGTAACTTTTTGTTTGTGGTTAGTCATACTGTAAGAAGTAGAATTTAACTTATACGTAGTTCAATTCTACCAAAAAGAGTTTTACATTAAGGGAAGACTTGAAATATATCCATTAACAGTATAAACACAATGACTTAATGTTACATTCAAGTTTAGTTATAATGTTTTCCCCACAAATGTAACAAAATTCCCAGTTTTATTGAAAATAAATCCTTCATATCTGTCCTAAACTCACTTGATGAGGAAATCAAATCATAATATAAGTGAAGAACTGAGTCTGGCTCAATGATAGAAAATGTACATTTATTGTCAAAAGCAAATTTGTATTCATTTTTTGCTGGGGGTTTTTTGTGTGAAATATTGTATAATTTTTTACCTATTTGGGATTTAAACCACCTGAAAAATGTAAAGAGGAAATGTCTCTTTGGTTGAACCTCTAACAATAATAGACATCCAAAACATGACAAAGGGTCCAAAATACACACTGCTTTGTATAAGGGGTTGAAGTTGGCGTTTGTATTTTATAACCTTATCACAGGCTTTTAAAATATTAATCTGTAAAGGAATTAGCTGTTATAAATGTACTGGAGTAAAAAGTACAATATTGGCCTTTGAATTTAGTGGAGTTGAAGTATAAAGTAGCAGAAAATGAAAATACTCAAGTACCTCAGTTACTTTCCACCAATGCTCTCAGGCCTAATTCACTGCCGAATGTTGTGGTCACTTTTTCATGCATGCTGCTAAGGTGTACATTATGGTGTGTGTGTGTGTGTGTGTGTGTGTGTGTGTGTGTGTGTGTGTGGGAGAGAGAGAGAGAGAGAGAGGGAGAGAGAGAGGTGAAGCCATGGTTTCAACTCACATGAGTCATCCACTTCAAGTAGAAACAGAAAACACAAAATAGAATCTTAAAAACCTGTAACACATCAGGTCAAACTCGTCCAAAAATAACTATCCAAGTCAGTAAATCTAAATACAAAAGAACATATTGATGGTTCTTTTAAATGTTTCTGTAAATAAACTAGAAATTGTGTTACCTTCCGTGCTATTCAATTCAACATTTTACATTCACTTCAGTTCAATTCAGTTGAATCCACAACTGCAGCCAGTTACTATCCGGTGAGACAAAAAATAGAGCCTAGTTTCTGATATGAATATGACTTCTTATCACCTGCTGATAAAATGTTATCACCTGTTACATTTTGACTCGTGCAGTTATTATTTATGAGGGAAACGAACCCATGTGACAACTTGAGTACATTTTTATTACCACACATAATAGATACAATTTATTGCGTATTTACAACAATCATCATTCATACATTTTGTTGTCTTTTGTGCCCAAACTATTGATTTTGACACACTGTAGTCAATAACCTATTCATGTCTTTCTTCAGCAAGTGATGAGGTGATGTTTGCTTCCATGATCGTCTTATAAACACACTAATTATACACTGGTTACATTATTTGCTAAGGCATTCACAGATGGATGTAAAAAGCGCGCATTAGTTATAACGCGAGCACACCAATGTAAACTAATGCTTGGTTTATTGCCATGCGCAATTACGCAGGCACGCACTCTATAGAAATTAGCCACATTACGCAAGCATTTAAAGACAAGAAGCGCAGTTATAAGTCACATTTTCCATAAGCAGAATCGAGTAAATAGTCTTGCCATCATGTTGCTTGTCCTCGTGGTGCCTTCTGACAGGTCTCCTCTCTCACTCAACACCTTTTTTTGCCGTGCGCCTTGGTTATTGTTTGCAACAGGTTTCGCGCTCTGTCAAATCATCCACAAAGCTCCCCAAAGCACTATCCTCTGTGTATCAGACCTCTCAGTTTGTTCCTGAACTCCTTCCTCATGAGGCAGTAAATAATCGGGTTCAGGCAGCTGTTGGTATGAGCCAGACAGACGGTCAGTGGGAACACATATGTGTGCACTACGTAGTACGCTTTGTCCCAGTTTGCAACGTTCAGTTTGACCAGCACACTCCACAAGGTGATGGCATGGTTTGGCATCCAGCACAGGAAGAAGGACAACACGACGATGGTGATAGATTTTGTAACTTGGGATCTCCGTTTGGGGTTGCTTGTTTTCATACTCCGAATGCGGACGAAGCGCAGCAGCATGATGTAGCTGATGGACACGATTGACATTGGCAATACAAAACCTACAAGTATTTTCTGTATGTGATAAACTGCTAACCAGTACTGTCCACCGGGAAACCTCAGCAAACAGAGTTTTTCGCCGGTTACGTTGCTGACTGTTGAGAAAATCGACGTCGGCGCAGTCGCCAGAGTCGCAAGTGTCCAAATAATTGCGCAGATCCATTTGGTGGAACAGGACTTCTGCACGGTTCTGTTCTTCAGAGACGAGGCGACTGACCAGTAGCGGGTCACACTCATGGTTGTGAGAAAAAACACGCTGGCGTACATGTTCATCACGGTGACCGAGAGGATGATTTTGCACATGGCGTCTCCAAACGGCCAGCTGAAGTCCAGCGCGGTGTCCACGGCCCAGAAGGGCAGAGTGAGCACGAACTGCAGGTCCGTCACTGCCAAGTTGAGCACGAAGAAGTTCACTCTGGACTTCTTCCTCTCTTGTTTGACCCTGATGAAGAAGAGGACCAGCAAGTTGCCCATCAGCCCCGCAGCGCAGACTACAGAATAAACAAGGCAGATGAGGAATCTCAGAATCGGGCTCCCGTCTGCTGTCACGTCGATGTCCTCCAGGTTGCTGAAACAGTCCATCTCCGCCACAGACCTGTTCAGACAAACGCTCTTATTTTCTTCATTCATAATGTCAGCAGCTCACAGACACTTCTATATGTAAGCTAGATAAAGACATTTATAGCCAAATAGAGCTGCATCTAGGAGTGCGACATTAGTGATAAGTACATGATGCCATCCCAACTCTTCCGTCTGTATCCAGCCCACCCTCCTGCCTTGTCATCTGCCCTCCTCTCTTCTCCAAGACGCACAATCATCTAATATCGCTGCTCTCAGCTCTGGCAGTATGAAAGGGATGGTGGGGTTTGATTCGTCCATCAGTTTTGTGCGTAACGTAGGCTCCTCGGAGCGCGAGGCTTCCCCACCACTTTACATTCCAAAATAAACATCTAATTAATAATTGCAGATGATAATGTTAAGTATAGCTTGTGTAACAGCCAGGAAGGAACCGGCTGGAGTTGACAAAGCGTGCGTAATTGGTTTTGTACCATGACAGCAAAGGAAAAGTTGATGAAAACGTCTCTCTGCTGCTCCCCAGTGTTCATTTCTATGTGTAGCAGGCTGGTAAAATGTCAGAACAGCAACATGTTCCTCCAGAAGAGATTAAACCCCATCTTTTAAAATAACGGAAAACACACAGAGAAATAACAGAATGCCTTTTATTACATCTAAACTTTTCTACATAAACAGGTAACATTCAATAAGTAAACAATTTCTTCCAATGCAGGTAATAAATATTTTTTTTCACTTAGTATATTTGTACAAACTTACAAGGATCTACTGTACACTGTCTTCTCCTTGCCCTCCTTGAAAAGCTTTTTTATGATTTTTCTCGGATTGGAGCCGTGAAACAGAACCTGTGAATGTTTTAAGGCAGTGAGTGCAGATGTTGACTCGAGTCTGACTTTGAGATTATTTCAGTTGTGTAAGACTCTTTATTGGCCACAGTCCTTTTTTTTATTATAACAGTACAGCTTTCATTTTCTAAAAAATATATAAATTAATTTATTCTCTCGCTCTGAATTGACACACAAAAAGCATACAAACGGACATCAAACACCCACGTTTGGATCTGAACTTTCAGTTTTTGGGTTTCCATACAGACATAATATACACATTGTTGACTTTTCCCTTTTATCTAAGGTGAGACATCGTGACAACCAAAGAGTTGAGCTCTTTTGTCAAGGCTGCCTGTGGAGATTTTGAAAACCCTGTTAAGAGTAACTACTGATAATAGTGGCCTTATTCCATTCACTTTATTCTGTGCAGACGCTGGTTTTGGCCCAGTTCAAACCAGCAAACGCATTAGCTCCTGCAAAAATGCTGTATATATACTACGCACCTGTTCACACCTGTCTGACGTTGGAGAGGGATTGAGATGGAAACAGACGTGCTTATCCATCACTGCATGCAATCTGAAATTTGCTAACCAAAAAAAAAAAAAAAAACCTCAACAATGACTGCTTCTCCGTCAGCAAACTAACAATTGTAAACCACAGGATGGAGCTGTGGACACTTAACATTATGAAACAAGTGGGAGGGGAGGGGGAGGATCCCGTATAGAGCCCCCTGTATGTAGAGCACTTCAGCAGAAACACATTCAACACGGTCTGCTCTCTCTCTTCATGTGCGCAATCGCAATCTGCTGCACCGTCTCATGAACAGCGTGAGGAAAGAAGAAGTAGAAGTCTAAATAAATTAAATCGTGATCAAATGCATTCATTATGCATTCACTAACCCTAACCCTTATCAAGTATCCAAAATACTGGTGATGAATATTCAAACTAAAAGGATCAACATCTTCATCAATACAGCAAGTCAGGGTAACACTATAATAAAGGTACAAACACACATGCTTTACATAACTAATGCAGGAGTGAATTAATGCAGGATGTATTATGAATTCCCATTGCTCACCATTAAATGATCAAGTCCCTGTGAGTTTTTTGTGATTAGTTAACACTCAATGGATCATCTGTTAATGTTGAGCCATGTATTCCTATAGACCTCAGTAGTAATGACTTCATGAGCTTCTTTAAAGATAAAATTCTAACTATTAGAGAAAAAATTCAGCACCTCCTGCCCTCAGTTGGTACTGACTTATCTTCAAACACAGGAACCTTAGAAACAACTGTAAAACCTGTACATTTGGACTGCTTTTCTCCCATCAACCGTAATCAACTAACTTCCATGATTTCCTCATCTAAGCCATCAACGTGTCTTTTAGACCCCGTCCCAACTAGGCTGCTTAAAGAAATTTTACCCTTAGTTAGCACTAATGTACTAGATATGATCAATCTGTCCTTATTTAAAGGCTATGTGCCACAGTCCTTTAAAGTAGCTGTAATTAAGCCTCTTCTTAAAAAGCTCACTTTTGATCCAGGGATTTTGTCAAATTATAGACCTATATCTAACCCTCCTTTTCTCTCTAAGGTCCTTGAGAAAGCAGTCGCCAATCAGTTGTGTGACTTTCTACACAACAACAAACTGTTTGAGGATTTTCAGTCAGGATTTAGAGTGCATCATAGCACAGAGACAGCACTGGTGAAAGTTACAAATGACCTTCTAATTGCATCAGACAAAGGACTTGTCTCTGTACTTGTCTTACTAGATCTTAGTGCTGCATTCGATACCATTGACCATCAAATTCTATTACAGAGACTAGAACATTTTATTGGCATTAAAGGTACTGCACTAAGCTGGTTTGAATCCTATTTATCAGATCGATATCAGTTTGTACACGTTAATGATGAATCCTCTATGCACGCCAAAGTTAGTCACGGAGTTCCACAAGGTTCTGTGCTTGGACCAATTCTATTTACCTTGTATATGCTTCCTTTGGGCAATATTATTAGGAAGCACTCCATAAATTTTCATTGTTATGCAGATGATACCCAATTATATTTATCGATCAAGCCAGATGAAACTAATCAATTAGCTAAACTTCAAGCATGCCTGAAGGACATAAAAACCTGGATGACCTGCAATTTTCTGATGTTAAACTCAGACAAAACCGAAGTTATTGTACTTGGCCCCGAACACCTTCGAAACACATTATCTAAAGATATAGTTTCTCTAGATGGCATTGCCCTGGCCTCCAGCGAAACCGTAAGGAATCTTGGAGTTATCTTTGATCGGGATATGTCCTTTAACTCCCACATAAAACAAACTTCAAGAACTGCCTTTTTTCACTTACGTAACATTGCAAAAATCAGGCACATCCTATCTCAAAAAGATGCAGAAAAACTAGTCCATGCATTTGTTACATCTAGGCTGGACTATTGCAGCTCTCTATTATCAGGCTGCCCCAATAAGTCCCTTAAGACTCTCCAGCTGATTCAGAATGCTGTGGCACGTTTACTGACAAGAACCAGAAAAAGAGATCATATTTCTCCAATATTAGCTTCTCTACACTGGCTCCCTGTAAAATCCAGAATAGAATTTAAAGTCCTTCTCCTCACCTTCAAAGCCCTAAATGGTCAGGCACCATCATATCTTAAAGAGCTCATAGTACCCTATTACCCCACTAGAGCACTGCGCTCCCAGAATGCAGGGTTCCTTGTGGTTCCTAGAGTCTCTAAAAGTAGAATGGAAGCCAGAGCCTTCAGCTATCATGCTCCTCTCCGGTGGAACCAGATCCCAGTTTGTGTACGGGAGGCGGACAACCTCCTCACATTTAAGAGTAGGCTTAAGACTTTCCTCTTTGATAAAGCTTATAGTAGGGCTGACTCAGGTGACCCCTGAGCCACCCCTTAGTTATGCTGCTATAGGCCTAGACTGCCGGGGGACTTCCTATGATGCACTGAGCTCCTTTCTCCTCCTCTTCCTCTCCATCTGTACGCCCTCATATCCCATCAATGCTTGTTATTAATTCAACTTCTTCCCGTGGTTGTGTGCTTTCTCTCCTCTCTCTCTCTCCTCCCCTTCTGTTGCTTTCTGCAGGTGTTTCTGCCTCTGGAGCTGTGGAAGTCTGGGTCTGTGGTTGCTGCCGCCTGCTGCCCCCGTGCTCCTGCTCTGCACCCGCTGGTGCTATTGCTGTTGTTGCTGTTATTGGTATTGCTATTATAATGTTGCTCTTAGTGTTGTTTCTGTTGGTGTTAACATCAATGCCATTACCATATCTATGCTGTATTGAGCTGCTGTATGTTCTCTTTCCTCCTGCTCTCTCTCTCCCGCTCCCCCCCTTCCCCTTCAACCCAACCAATCGAGGCAGATGACCGCCCACCTTGAGCCTGGTTCTGCTCGAGGTTTCTACCTGTTAAAAGGGAGTTTTTCCTTGCCACTGTCGCATAGTGCTTGCTCATGGTGGGAACTGTTGGGTCTCTGTAAATATAAAGAGTCGGTCTAGACCTGCTCTATTCGAAAAAGTGCCCTGAGATAACTTTGTTATGATATGGCGCTATATAAATAAAACTGAATTGAATTGAATTGAATGTTAATGAAAGTTACATCATACATCAGCTGGAATTGGCTGGAACCCCGTTACATACACGATGCATCTCCAAAAAGTCCACTTTTCACGAGCTAAGAAAAACACCAGTGTTTTCCGCTCTTTAGCTAATCCAATGGGTTTAAAAGTGGTTTATTTAGTTTAAGATTTTTCTCAACCCATAAAAGGTATCTGGGAAAATTAAAAAAAAACACCAAATTTGGATACATCTTTTTCTTGGACATGGATAATAGACAAGGACATTTCAGAAGCATGTATTTGATCAGCCTCTCTGAAAGCAGAACAGTACTAATAGAAATATGAAGCTATTTTGATCAAACTCAGTCAAATTCAAACATCTGCATGTTGCTGCCTGTCCCAATGGTCTGTGTCACATTTACAAGGTAGCAAGTGAGTCTTTTTTCCATTTAGTTTATATATTTTTGCTGCGTAGCAGGGAAGAGAATGATGAACGTTTAACATGTTCACCTTCTAATCAGCACTAAACACAGCTGAGGCTGATGGGAGTATCATTAGTTTTGCAGGTATTTAGCCATAAAGTATTGGACAGACTGACATTCTGACCTCATGGTGGCGCTACAGAAAAAGTCAGAGAATCGCCAAAGTCATTAGGATTCATCCTCTGGGGACTATGAACGTCTGTGAAAATATCATGGCAGTCCATCTAATAGTTGCTGAGATATTTCAGTCTGGACCAAAGCGGTGGACAGACAGATATTTCTATAAGAACCAGCACTGCCCTTTTCTATGTAACTGGATTCCAGCTAATTTGATGGCATCTAATATTTGCCATTAAGCATTAATTAATCACATAATCTCACAGTAAGCAACAGGAATTCATAATACACCCTGAATTAATTCATACATGAAATCATCATGATTCATGCACGTATCATGATTCATGCATGTGTGTTTTGTGCCCTTATTAGAAGACGTCACCCACGTCATCTCGCAAGAAAATACTCACAGGCATTTCCATGACGAATAACTACATGGTACCTTTTTTCGAGAAATCGCACTGCTGGCAAAGAATAATAAAATGCATATTAAATAAAATCATATCCCGGGTGACAGTGACTCACACACTCACCCATGGGAAATCAAACAATTTGTAAAAAGGTAATATATAGAAATAAGAATACAAAATAAATAAAATACTGCACAACACAGGAAATACACAAGAGTTGTTCCGGCAAATGATTGAGTCAGTTTGAGAGCCGAGGGGGGGTTGTTCCCATGAGAAGAAGAGTGAATAAAGTTAAAGATGCCAAGAGAGAGCAAGAGGGGTCATTTTGGGTTTTGTAAGTCTCCCAGTTAGTTGCTGAAGGGCAGGACGGGGGATGTCAGGTGACGGGGGTTGCTGTCAGAAGTGATTAGCTCATTGAGGTGGGGATAATTAGGCTCTGAAGTGAGCTGCCTGTCTCGGACGTCTGGAAGTGGAACATCGAGGAGAGACTGATAAGAGGGGACTATGGGGAAGTTTCAAGGACACACAGGCTGTAGGAGGGGTAGGCTGACTGGGCAGGAGGGGTACCAGGTCTACTGTATGTCACTGGTAATGTGACCAGAAATGGAAGCAAAGACCAAAAGTGTGTCCACTCTTAAAAATTGTACAATACATTCATGAGCAAACTCTGCGTTTTCAGCTGAACGGCAACAACATCGAGGTTTGACACTTCCACATCGCACACCGACCAGCTCGTAGGGTTTTTTAAGTTACAGACAGGTCATGTATTTTTAAACCAGCTGGGTTTGTGCCCAGTCTAAGTTGGCGTGTTGAGATCTCCCTCTTTCACTGTGGCACTAAACTGTCTGCTCACACTCTTCTATGCTTTTCTACAAGCAGTTTCCCAATAACACCTCCCTAAATGACGCTTAGAGCCGTCAAAGATACGAGTCACAGGTCAAGCATTTGCAAAAACCTTCGACAGAGATGAGACAGAGGTCGTGGGTGACCATCTAAGACATTCTTTCGAGATTGAAAACTTCATCCCAAACACGCTGTGAAGCATGCACACAAACAGGCACTAGTTTAAACTTGGTCACGTCATGGACGCCTGATGCAGCTACAACAGCTCGACTTTTTTCGTATTTCCTTTTTTAACAGTCAAGCACAAAAACGATGAAACTGAGAAGACAAGAGACAAAAGGGGGCACAGTTTGAGTGTCTGAAATAACCACCAGCTGAAACCAAAGGAGTGGACACTTGACTGAAAACACTGTGGCACACAGATTCAACTGCACTCTGATTATTGTGAAAATTTTCATAGGTACCGTATCTTGTTTTTGGCATTGTGCAAAAAACAAAACAAAAAAGAAAACAAAAGTAACTCTCCCAGCTCAAAACTCTAAATTGGCAAATATAAATAGTCTAAAAGTCTCCATTTCTAAATGCTGTATGCTGGCAGAGTCTTTGTAAGGAGTTGGAAATCAAGGAGTGAAAATGAAAAACCAGAAATGGCTGATTTCCACTTACACACTCCCAACAGCATTAACCTGAAGCTCAAAGGGAATGCATGTGTGTATATATATTATATATATATATACATACATATATGTATATGTTTAAATATCATACATAACTTAAAAAGAATAATAAAATTATTAGTACACGAATAAACTGTAAATTCAGTGTCTGAAAAGTTCTCGTCATTGGATAGAGAAATAATACACCATGATTTTAAAAATGAGCTTGAGTGAAAAAGGGAGAGAAGTTTGTGCTGAAGAAATGCAAACTGCAAATTTAAGCAGGATAGAGCTAGAAGAGGAGAAAAAGATAACCACATGGCAACAGGCATGTGTATAAGCTTTTGTGAGAGAAAAGAAACAAAACAACCTAAGTCCTCCACTTAAAAACAGCAATTGAAGCAGCTCACTAGACTGAAAATGTCCCGATTTAACATACAAAAGTAAAAGAGGAAAATATATTTTGTTCTCTGTACACGGTGCCACTCCTCGTTTTTGTAAAAAAGAGCCTTCTTCCTTTGTGTATTTGCTCAGGCAGCATCTTTGCTGTTTGTGCCGGGTTGGTACCAGTATAGCAGTAACGATGGGGTTCACATGCTGCACAAGTCAGTATACCAACACAATGTCCACAGCTGACACCTTTAAGTGATGACTCATTACTGTTCTCAGGTCAGTGTAGTGAAGGGAACCCTCAGGCCTGATAACCACTCATAATATTAGTGCTCTTCTTGAGGCAGTCTTGTCATTGCGACTCCACAAACGTTCTGAGTTTGATGACTTGGGACCAGTCTAGTTTCTGGATCAAAACTTTACCCTGAAGTCAAAAAGTGTGTGATTGGGTTCGTTACTGGATCGTCGCTGGACCCAAAGTGTAGTCTTGACTCTCCTTGAGTCAGTCCAATGATATAATGTCAGGTATCCCGCCGTAAATAGCTGCCACTGCTGCTTCAGTGCTGCTCCGGCTGGCCACCACCCCTGGGTGTGTGTGTGAGGAGTGCGAGCCCGAGTGTGAAGACGAGTGTGTGGAGTGAGTGTCACGGAGGCTGCTGGACGAGACCAGGCTGCTGGTGCTGCCCGAGATGCTCGTCCCGTTGGTCGGCGCGGTCAGCGAGGTGGCCGAGGAGGCTCCTGATTGGTCGAGGAACAGCTGGGAGGAGGAGGAGGAGGTGCTGTAGGGCAGGAAGCGGTTGAGAAGCAGCTCGTGGTCGTCCGAGGCTGAAGCGGCAGCCGCTGCTGCCATCACCATGTTGTAATGCTGAACCGTGGGAGAAACAAGAGAGGAGGACGTGTTAGTCAGGTGTGCGTTCACATTAAGAGGCTGCTAAAGTTACCAGGGGCTGTACTCAAAAAACATCCTAACACTAAAAGTAGCTCCAGGCTGTCTGAGTTAGGAGAAACTCCTGAAATCAAGAGACGGTCAGTTTTTAGTCTAAGAGTAATTCATAAAGCATTTTAGCACTAAAAGTTGCTCCTAACTCTGGGAGAAGTACGAGGTACTGAAGAGAACTCACTAAGGTCTGAATGATCTCGCAATCTGTCAGCTGCTGCAGGTAACGAGTTGTGTAAAAATACATTACATGAACATTTAAAAGCATATTATGATGCTGGCCGAGGTAACAAGAATCTACTCAGCTAGTAACAGCAGACATGACGGTTTTCACAGCTCAGCACTACTTGGAAAAATGTCTGTCAGAATTATTTATCAAACCAAAAGTGTGCTATCCAGACAGTTTGACAGTTCATCAAGTGTACATAAAATACTCTAACTAATAATTAAATAAATGCATCTGATCTCATGGCTATTGCTGAATTACTGGGTAAAAATGATGCTACTGTATATGTAGAATTACTCAAAGATTTGTTCAGTCAGCTGGAAAACATTATCACAGTGCCAACGTGAGGATTTTACTTTGCCAAATGAACACATATCGTAAAGTTTTTAGATGGATTGTTAATGTTAATGTATCTAATTTTATTCTTCGTGCCCCTGTGTGTTGATGAATATTTTAGCTCACATTCAGTGACACAGACAATCACTGTGGACATATGGAGCAAAGAAACTGACGTCATGCATAGCCATGGGGTCAACCGGCCTTTTCTCTTATCTCAGGAGTTCTCTCAGTTAAAGTTGCTCTCAGCAGCTTTGTGAACTCTGAGGAAACTCTTAGTTAAGATCTTTTTTTTTTTTTTTTTTTAAATTTCTATCAAAAGATAAGATACTTTGTCTTTTGTACTTTGGCCCCAGTTTTCCAAACACTAGAGTGAAGACTGGACACAAGGAAACCAGCAGCAGTCAGGTTATTACTTCCTGACTGTACCCTGTAGGAGCCATGTATATATTTATATTATGTTTGTTTTTTGCTCATCTCACCTATTCGGTATGGTATGATGTCACATGGGTTGGACCGGCAATAATCATTGTCTATTTATTCACCTGTATGGTGTGGACTGAGAAGGTTCTCACGTTTTCTGTTGACCGCAAATCTCATCATCCACGTTCACCTTTGCACATATCGATTTCATGTACTGGATTTCGTTTCTGTTTTTCTTACTTTGAAATGGACAACAAATCTTAAAACGCAAAGCTTGAAGTGAAACTGGATTATTTAAACGGCGTGTCATACAGGTGTTGATTGTTCCCTGCCTCAGCCTCTCAGCTACATATGATGGTTTTAAGAAGTGGCTACATACCCAATGAATGACAGCATCAAAGGTGACAGCAAAGGACAATGCTAACATTTAGCTTGAGATAAGCTATTTTAAGAGTCTATTTGCCCAAATTAGAAACAAAATACATACTTTCTAATCTCCAGTGGTATCCATCCATGTGCAAGTAGTTTTGGTTTTGTTTGTCCGCCTCTGATTTCTGCCTCCACTCTTTAGTGGTGCTCTGCTCATGGCATTAAAAAAATGACATTTAAAAAATTCAACAGTAGCTTCTTTCCAGAAGCAATGTCCCCGTTAACCCACAGAAAACGCTGCCTCTGGTCTTCATAGGGGCTATTTCTGCAGGAGAAAGTATTTCCAATGAAAACTGTTTACAGTGATGTCTGTGGACTCACCAGGGTAACAGGGGTGTTGAGTCTGGAAATGGGGTTGCTGTTGAATTTTTTAAATGTCTCTGTGAACCACGTATGAAATTCCATTCATCCAGCGGCA